>JAYDZG010000028.1:7590721-7614774 GCA_034509265.1 Microcambeva bendego | reverse complement strand
GATCTGCATGTTCCAGTGGTGCCATACCCAACAAGGGGTTTGCACTTTTTTAATTCATGGGGTTTGTTGCTGAAGTTTTAAAAATAATTTCCTTAGTTTTATGGAATCCATAAAGCAACAAAAAAACTTAAAATCATAAGTCAAAAAGTTTGAATGGCCTTGTTGCTTAATTATCCTGTAGAATGATGTTCTAAACATACAGTATAACTATGTGTACAATGCCCGACAAATGTCAAACCTCATCACAAGAACTGTTTGGCTACTGTGCCACCATGCCATAAAATGAAATGCCTCTTACCCATGTACATAACCACACGTGATCCAGTTTCTCGCTCTGATGGCTTTTCATGAAAGTCCCTTATAGGATAGACAAGATCCATGTTATTGGCGCATAATTCCAGTGCTGACTTCATTGAGAAGCAATAACAGGATATGAACATATTAAATGTGTCCTAATCCTCAGGATCAAAGGTACAATGCCCAGCTGTATCACATAACAGGAAAGTTTAATGTTTTATTTGTTCTGAAATCTGATGCAAATTGTATTCTTTGTAGTGCTGCTGAATGTGGCCAAATTCAGATTTTTCTGTAATATTAAAAATAGGAAATTAAAACGGAAGCTTGGTAACAAAAGAGAATTGTTGGTGTTTCGCCAGAGGACGGTAGGTCACTGATGTCTTGGCTTGCAACAAAAGACCAATCAGTTTACTTTCTTAATGTTCTTAATGTGACACCGATTCACCCTACCACAC
The DNA here is from genome assembly GCA_034509265.1 of Microcambeva bendego. NCBI lineage: Eukaryota > Metazoa > Chordata > Actinopteri > Siluriformes > Trichomycteridae > Microcambeva > Microcambeva bendego. The sequence continues at coordinate 7,614,022 of JAYDZG010000028.1, read as the reverse complement.
CGGTCTCCCATGTGGTGAAGAAACACAACATCAGATATCAGTTCAGTTCATTTTCTTTACCCATTTAACATAATTAGAGTCAGGTAAATGCGCAGGAGCATATCCCAGCTTTTCAACGGGCACAAGGCACACAGTAACACCCTGAACAGGGTGCCAGTCCATCGCAGACACAGGACATTTCAGTGTCTCCAATCAACCTGGGGGCATGTCTTTGGACTTTGGGAGAAAACTGGAGGAAACATAAGAAGACACGGGGAGAACATGCAAGCTCCGCACAGAAAGGAAGGAAGGAAAGGAAACCCACAACATCAAATATGTAAGACATAAATAATATAGAAATTTGACATGATTCCAAAACAAGGGCTATAATAAGATGACCATGAACAAATAAGAGAAAAATCAGAGTGGAAGGCTCCAGAATTAGTGGAAATGGAAGCTTTCTGGTGTCTTTTTAGGATTAGGTTCTAGAATGTTGCAGAATACATTTTGTCTTATTCTAAACAATTGTGGAGCTTTTGCTGTAGCGATGTGACGTCTAGAGTCTATTGCAAGCATTGCCAATTGTGCCCTTCTGTTCTGGTGTACTTAAATGCTGACCTGACCTGTTCAAATGGCTTATTGTTTTACTTTGATCAGTTCAGTTCATTTTCTTTAACCCCTTATCCGAATTAGGGTCGTAGAGGGATGCTTGAGCCTATCCCAGCTCTTCAACGGGCACAAGGCACATAGTAACACCCTGGATGAGGCGTCAGTTCATCGCAGGTACCTACAGGACAATTCAGAGTCTCCAATCAACCTTGGAACATGTCTTTGGACTGTGGGAGGAAACCGGAGTACCCAGAGGAAACCCACACGGACATGGGAAAGGACGTAGATCACCCCACCCGGGTATCAAACCCTGGACCTTCTCGCTGTGAGGTGACAGTGCTACCCATTAAGCCACCATCCCGCCCTGTTTCACTTTGTGACAAACGTTAATGGAAGTGTTATGTAAAATTAAATTCAGGTGCCCAAGAGACTGCTGGTTAAAAGCGCACAATCCTTCATGCATTAGTAAAAAGAAAGAAAAAAGTAATTTAAAGTTCTTAGATGTGCACAGCGTGGGACCAACACAGGAGTCTCAAAGCCCAAATGTCTCGCAATCAACACATCAACAGAAGAAGATGAAACCTGCCTGAACAATCTGAATAATATAAGTTTACATTAAAAGTTTCTGGATTTAACAGATGCTTTGAAAAGACTGTGACACAACACAAATGATCAGTACTAGTTGCAAAAAGAAAAGGAAAAAGAAAAGAAAAGAAAGGCTTGTGCTACAGTTTCCTGACAGCACCCTGTTTCGCTTCATTGTTAGAAGTGATTGGTATAAATAAACTTCTTATCGCAAGCAAATAATCTAAACATGCATACATTCAGGCAGCAGGTTAAACTTCCTGAGAATTCGATTTAAGCCTAATTAGTATGTTATCCTAAACCCGGGATGTCATAAAAATTCATAAAGATATAGATCTACGGAAAGCTTTAAGCAAAAGCAAATACATTTAGAATGATGAGAATATATACATATAAAGCTGTACAGTCCAATTGTGACAGTGCAAGGAGTTTAACCTTTCTACATAAAATGCTACCACTGAGACATAAAAACTGGCTTACTATACTATTTTGAACAACAATGACCAATGCCTTTGTTTGTCATTACACATATACAGATGTACAGTACAATGAAATACTTACTTCACATATCTCAACTTTGGGGGCTGGGGTCAGAGCGCAGGGTCAGCCATCGAACAGATCCCCTGGAGCAGTGAGGGTTAAGGGTCTTGCTCAAGCACCCAACAGTGGCTGCATAGCAGAGCCGGGATTTAAACCATCAATCTCTGGTTGATGGTCCAAAGCTCTACCCACTAAGCTACTATCGTCCCCATATCTCAATTTGTTTATTATGGTTCTTCAGAAGTCGTAGTTCCAAGTTCTTACAACTTTATCTTGGTATATGCTCAATATATACAGTGCATTCGGAAATAAAACATTTTGTTATGTTACAACGTTATTCCAAAATGGATTATATTAATTTTTCCTCAAAGTTCGACACACAATACCCCAAAAAGTTTGTCGGAATTCATGTGCATGAGATTCACACAAGAGAGCATTTTGGAATAAAACTCTAAGATAAGAAAATGTGGGAAATGTGAGGCGCTGTGAATATTTTCCAGGTGCACTGTTTGCTCGATGGTATAGGGCCTACAAAGAAATTTCCCGATCACCATTACTCCAGCTACACCAGCAGTAGCCTGAAGACCTGACACAAAGCAGATGGATCCACGGATTTATGATGTTCACATCAAATTCTAATCCTACCAGGTGCATGGCAAAAATGTATAGTCCTGGTCAGTGGATTCTAATTAATCTTCAATGCACCACATTTAACATGTGTGTTCTGCACCTCCTTAGTGTCCACACAAGCTCAACATGCTTTTTGCTAATATAATGGAATTTACAATGTTTGACAGCTAAGGCTGGCCGGATACAACATCTAGCTAAGCCCCGCTCTCCATCTTGTGAGAAATTCTCTCGCTTATCATTTTATTGCTGTTCAGTTGTAAGCACTTTATGTAACTGTTCAATCTCACGTAGTGTAGTTTAACCCCACAGGCTTACACTACCACTCTGAATTCTTACACTACTTAGGTCTGTCACAATAAACAGTAAACAGATTTCAAGGAATTTTAAGGTATTTACAGGCTTTCAGGGAAGCGTTGAGCACAGAGTGCATACCCCGTGGGCAGTTAAAGCCTGGCGGATAAGGTACTGGATTAGTGATCAAAAGGTCGCTGATTCAAGCTCCACCACTGTCACGTTGCCACAGAAAGTTTCAGTGATCAAAAATAAAATAATATTTATATTTTTATAATTATATAAAATGCTGCAATTTGGGACTAGGATTGATAAAAGAATATAAGACTATTGTAAGCATTTTTCCAATTGTTGGAAAGTTCAAGCACTTAACATCCAGCAGAAAAAAATAACATCCTAGAGACGAGCTTTTTTGCCTGATTGTTTCTACTGGTGTCTGCATGACTGAATAGGAAGTGAAATCCAAAATGTGTACTGTGACACTGTGCCAAGTCATGCGCCAACCCACACTGGCTCACCCAGCATGACTTCACTACCAGAGCTGGCATCTAGTTACCTGGCAATAAATGAGTGAGTGGGCTGCATTTCCTCACTGGATTCTGTTGCATAAGTTTGTTTGGTTACATTTATGACAGGAACACGAAATATATTCATTACACAAGTTTCATCAGTACACAAGTTTATATAGAACACCACCATTGACAATTTAGTATCTTCAATTCATCTCACTTGCATGTTTGTTGATTTATTTATTTTTGGACTGTGGGAAGAAACCGAAGAACCCAGAGTAAACACAGACACAGGGAGAACATGCAAACTCCACTAAAGACCTGGACCCTTACCTGGGGATCAAACCCAAGACCTTCTTGTTGTGAGGTGACAGTGTGACCTACTAATCCACCCCCAACTCTAGGAAACTCTTCCTTTAGGAGCCATTCTTTGTTTTTGAGAATCACAGCCAGCAGTATAACAGAATCTTTCATTCACCCTTTTCACCTTTAAATCTAAATTTAGTAAGGCTGTAATGATGCACCACAAGACAGTTAATAATCGATTCAAAAAGATTTCGTCTCCTACACACAGAGAGTCTATGAAGATTTCGTTAAGCTTTAACGACATTGTACACGGAAGCACTTCAAATATTTTGTTTGCATGTTATCAACAGGGCAGAGGTGTGAGACATTCCAGCCAGGAAACAGACAGTGATTTGTAGGAAACATTAAAACAATGAGGTGCAAACAAAGGTCATGCATCAATATTTAGAACCTCCAGACAGGATAGTGAAGGCTGATTATCTCCATATTAGAACATACCACCCACACAAACACCATTAAATTAGCGAGCGTAACAAGCTCAGGGAAACATGATGTACTCAAGTATTGTTCCGCCACATGTGCTTAACAAGACCATGGATACAGGAGGTCAAAATTAGTTTCCTCAGACGGGGTGCCGGGTGTACTCCCTGAGTACTCCCTGATTGGGTGAGGAGCACAGTGAACCTCTGTTGAACTGCTGCTCCTTCCTTCGTGCCATACCTCCATCTAATAAAGATGCCTCCTAGACACCTCCAGATAGAGATATACCATAAACAGTTGACAGGAAGGAGGCCCAAGGACAAAGCCAGAACCCAATTTACTGGAACCTATCCCAGTCTATGTCCATCGAAGGGCACACATACACACAGACACACACATACATACACTTATTCACTTATAAGTCCAATGACCCTGACTGTATGTTCAAGTTACATTATCTGACATGCTAGTGCTTTGTGCCAACTCATCCTATTGGTTTGAATGGCATGTTGCTAACTGTGTTAGCTTAATAAACGTTCAAATCTGATTTATAGTGCAATGTCCTATTTATTTTGGTTTGCTGTCTGTGTAGGTAGTAAGACAGCAAGGCAGCACACCAGCAAATAAACATTTTGGCAGTGTTTTCTTGAGAAAATTAAAAAAGATGTGGGATGGCGTTTAGACTAGAGCATACGTACTGTACTAACATATGGTGTGTGTGTGTGTGTGTGTGTGTTTAGGTCCAGTACAATATACAATGGTCAAGAAATACAAAAAAATGCATTTTAATAAACAAAATTACAAAAGTTAAAACAAATTAACATTTTAGAAAACACAATTACAAAGTGCTAGTTGCTGATGGAGTCCGACTGTACGTAATTCACATGTAAACATGTGATTACACTAACGATTCCGAGTATATAAAGCTTTACATTGCATTTTCCTTCACAAGCAACACATCAGAAACAACTCTGACAAATGTTTTTTAACAGTAATTTATGTTTTATAATTTAAGATTAAAGGGGAAACATACAAAAAGCAGCATTTAAGAAATTAAAAGGGGTTGGGAGGTCTGGCATGGATCAATTACATTTAAATGATTTCTTATTGGAATCATAGATACAACATTCTATCCTTTCGACTTAAGAACAGAACTTCAGAACAAATTCAATTTGTAAGTCAAGTTTCCATGGTATAATGCACTTCTGTTTCTGTCTCTGCAACCACCAGATATTTAGTATGCATTGTGATGCCCTGTGGCTGGCCCACTGCTGTGCACAGACTGCAGATCAATTTCCATCCTAAGCCATGAGCGCTATAGTCGTGAGCGGAAGCAGATGATGTTCTGCATTCCCATAACTTAGTTGCATCAAGAAAGAGAAAAAAACACATCCACTGACAGAGGAGCAGCTGAGACATTTAGAGTAGAAAGAAGAAGTATAGACGGAAAGGTCTGGCACTTTTTATAGGTTGACACTCAAAGCTTTCATTACAGTCCCTAAAGGCTTGACATGAAGCTCAAGAATCTGATCGAATCCAGGAAGAATGGCTGCAGTTCAAAACTGTTCAAAGATCTGGCTTCATTTTACCCGAATGAGTGATCTTAAGTGATGAGTGTGTGTTCGTGGGGTGGATCATTATGCAAGAGTTCTTTCAGAATTATCATTAAAGAAAGCACTTTTATTACTACCTCACCGCCTCACTTCATTAGCTAGATATTAACTTCTCTTGTGTAAACAGCAGGGGAGTTCCATATTACATCTCTGATCTGAGCTTCAAGCAATGGAATTTCTGCTTCAATAATTTCTCATTATGTCACTACGAAAGTCTTTTTCTAACTTTTAATTATTCAGCTCCCTTGATTAGACTCTCTAACTGGAGTAAACCCAAGCAGACACAAGAAGAAGAGACACGGACCACCCCACCTGGAGATTTAATTATATTTATTGCTATCATGTTTCCTAAATATGTTACTAGGCTTTGGCAATACGATTGTCCATATTCTGTCCTGCCAATAAATCTGTTGAGGTTTGGTATTCGTTTTTATGATCAAATGACAGAATTGCCATAAAAAAAACATTGTCAGGTCACTTCAAATGAACTGTTTAGTCAGACATCTGTGGTGGGCTGTATTTACAAACTGAAGTTCAAAGTGGAACTATCTCCTACCAAGCTTTCCGTTACAATTTCCTGTGCAGACTGGGTGTCTGTCCATTAAATGCAAAAACCCTTAGCTGTTGTTGATTTTGGGGCCAGGATATTTATGACTGCCTAAGATGACTGCCCTGATAATGAGACACTGTCTGACAGAGTATTTTGATTTATGACTTGAAGCAGTGAGACATACTTGCACCACTGTACTCGCTGCATTGCTCCAGACGAGTGACCTGATCTTTTCTTTCTCCTGGTCTTAATTCTTCTTCAGTTGGTTGAAACTTTAGGTTGAAAATTGTACAAGCCATCATCGATTAATCATTATCTATTCTTTGCACATGTATAGAATGAGTTTAAGTAATGGAAAGCCAGTTCATTACAAAATAAAATCTAGATTTTTTTATTTATGCAATAATTCTAAACAATTTAATTGAACATTTAATGTACATTTCCGCACTTCAAAAATAATTCAAATGTATATATTATTTTTCGCATGACTATTAAAAAAAATCCCAACACTGGTTTTCACTTCACATTTTAACCCAATCCACACAGTGAAACACGCATACATGCTAGAGAACACTAGGGGGCAGCGAGCACACTTGAGGAGCAGTTAGGGTTTGGGTGCCTTGCTCAAGGGTGACAAACCAACAACCTTCCAGTCACTAGTTGTCTAACCACCAGGCCACGGCTGCGTGTGTATGTTATTTTGTTTTAGTATTACTGTAGGAGGACAATTAAAATATGATGCCTTTTTATAAAAACTTTATTTAATCTGCTGACCAGGAATGGAAGGACACAAATGAATTTATTAAAGGGGAGCAAAACAAATAAACAGAGGACGTATATGGCCCTTTTAAATATAACACCTTCCTACTGACACCACCTACACACACAATCCTGTCTGGATTTGACGAGAACGAAATCCTGAAGCTTTTGATGTTGGCGGTGGAAAAAGAACATTGTGTTTGTGAAACGTCTTGCATAAAGATTTAAAAATAAAGGCACATGATGATGTGACCTACTGTGAAGTCACAGTAACTCATTTTATCTTTAAAGTTAATTAAACTCAGACTCTGGCATTTCTTTGAACAGCGTTCGACAGGTAAAGAAGATTGCATGTGAGTTTGAATTGCTTTGTTTTGCCTTATGAGTCTAAAGCACCGTCCTCCATCACTTCACAAGTCATTAAGCTCTTCGCCATCGAAGAGGCTGCTGGGCGAATTATGCAAATGATTTTACATGAATGGCTTGACTGATCAAAGAGAAAAATTGGAATGAGGGAAGCCCTTATAGCAAGCCTCGCTTCTGTAAAAACAGAAGCGTTAGAGAGTGGGGGGTGGGCACCACCTTGTGTGTTTTCCTCCTTGTGATAGTGACAGCTCTGGAGATTAAAGAGAGAAAAGTGAGTATGAGATGTGGAGGGTATAAAAAGAGATACTTAACAGTCTGTGTGGGGGAAAAGATGTTTAACAGTGTGGGCGATTCTCCAGAAGATGAAGAGGAACAGAAAGAGAAAACACATACATCACACTGTTCCACTGTCTATCAAAAGAAAGGCAGTCGATAAATAATTCATGGAACCAGCGTTATAAAAAATGAATAAGTGATTATGATTAAAAGGAATGGCAATAAAATACATGCTTCTGCATCCCAATTTGTGAGTCTTATGGAACTACTAACTGCAATTTAAGGATTAAGCAGTTGAAATGGCCAGGAAAGAAATAAAATACATATCGGTCTATTTCATTAAATATGCATTTAATGATTGTGATTCTGTCATCAGTATTTAACACCCTCACAGAAAAAAGGTCAGCCACTCAGAATCTGGAGAAAACGCTAACACTGACACTAGGACATCCGGCTCAGTTTCACCTCAGGTCTTGGCACAGAAGAATTGGTCAGGTGGCTTCTGTCGATGCAGAAACACCTTCCTGCCTGGGTTTTAGGAATGCTGTGTTATGCAAAAGGCGTCAACAATGGAGACAACTGTTTTTGTCCATGTGAGTCTGGGAGAGCACGTGTAAAAACATTAATATGAGCTTTGAACCCATGAATTTAGGTATTATCGGATGTGAAAGGTCCCTAATACATTGAGACAGCAGAGGTAAAAACGTATGTTATGAATAATGGACACATTTTCACATTTGGAAGGATTGTGTGTAGAGATTCTTACTTCACAATGTGACACTAACGGGAACATACAGTGCCTTGCAAAATTATTCACCCCCTTGATATATTTCATGTTTTGTTACCTCCCAACCTGGAATTAAAATGGATTGTTTGAGGGTTTGCATCATTTCATTTACAGAATATGCCTACAACTTTATACATCTGACATTATTTTTTATTGTGAAGCAGGCAATACATAGGACAAAATAACTTCAGTATGCAAACTATCAACCCCCTAAAATCAGTTCTTTGTAGAGCCACCTTTTGCTGCAATTACAGCTGCAAGTCACTTTGGATGAGTCTCTATGAGCTTGCCACATCTTGTCACTGGGATTTTTGCCCATTCCTCAAGGCAAAACTGCTTCAGCTTCTTCAAGTTAGATGGTTTCCGGTTGGGAGTCTTCCAAATGCTCCAAAAAACTCTAAACGAGCCTTCCTATTTTTGTCTGTAAGTAAAGGCTTTTTTCTAACCACAACAAAATTCCTACAATACTCCCTGTCAGAAGGAAAGCAATTTTAAAGCTATGTTTTTTCAATCCATTACTGCTTTGGTTCTACACAAACCCCTTCACATATGGCACTAAACCACTTAAATAAACCTGTTATTGGTCAACCACCCTCCTGAAGTGAGTCCCCTCTTCTATTATTTACACATAGAATGTGTTCATCTATACTTGTGGGTCTGGGGATGTGACCTTTTCATGAGCATTAGAGGAAAGCAGAACATTAGAAAGAGCACCATATAGGTCACCAGAGAGCAGTTGGCACCTGCTGTGTGGAAGCATATGACCTTTTTGCACTCAACTGCGAGCCAGGCTCATTCCAGAGCTTAATTTAAACACCCCACATGCAGTGATTTTTGCAGTAGAATATTTTCAGCTTGGATTTCTTCAGCGCTCGGCTTGAGCGGTTCGGTAAAACGTCAAGCGCACATGAGAATAACTGTCAAGTCCCTTCTGCAAGCATCAACATGTTTATGTCCACTGTATTCTTCCCACTGTTGAACTTTTGAACTTTTGTGTTATAGCTCAAGGTTCTAAGAAATTGTGAGTCAATGTTATATAGTATGAAACGCGATCCATGTTTAAGTTGATCTAAGTTCTGTATTTGGCCTTTCTTCACACACTTCTGCATTCAACCATTCAGGCATACTTTTTTTGGCACAGCCTGATTGAGAAACATACTTTCCATTCTGAGAACACATGGGTCATGACAGTACAGTTAGTTTAGTGGGAGTTTGAATGTTCACTGAATTTCTACCTACTATCACATATTTTAATTTAACAGAATTTCTATTGTCTTATTAGTCAGTTGCGGAAGCTTATGAGAAATGATTTTAAAGGTGGGTTGAGAAGACACTGTTGTTGAGCTGTGCTTTTTTTTATCTGGGTGTAAACACAAGGACTTGTGACCTTTTTCGTCCATGGTTCTCTACACCCCATAGCTCTGATCAGCTGCACAAACACTCAGCTTTTTCATTCCCAGGACCTCAGATTTCAACGTTGATCTACAATGGCTAAATCATTTTATAAAGCTTCTGTTAGTTTCATATAGTGAAACACTTACTTACTTCAATGCAAGTAATAGATAGTGCCATAAAATCTTTGAAAAGTGCCTGAAAGTGGTTCAGTTTGATTCTTATATTAAGGGTTTTGTTTGCACATGTGTGTATTCCCTTTCTCCTACTTATCTTTGGGGAATTAGGTGTCATCGTATCTTATGAACGCCTAACTAGAAAAAAATATCATGGAGTTCTAATGTTATAATTTGTTTAATTAACTGTTTCAATTTAAAAAAAACTCTCTGTTTCTTGGCTTGTCAGTATTTTGTGTTAATATTTACATTTGTTTTATTTGACCATGCAGAAAAAGCTATGAAAGCACAAGGGCCACTGAATCAACACACTGTCAAGCAGCTGGACCGGCTGGGAGTCATTAAGGTCCTGATTCCTGTCCATGGTGCTGATTCCTTTGGAAGCCACTCCTACATTAGGTAACACCTTAAACACTATTTGGAAAGATGTTTTAGGATACCCCTTCTAATAACTGATATAATGTGATTTAGCCAAGACAGGTGTAAAAAAATGAATTACATATTATATATAGTCCTACTTTTCCAGGGTGAAAGTGCAGGACAACACAGACTTAAAACAGTAGAATAAATACAATATCTAATTTAAATATATTGAGGAACACAGGGCTAGACCCAAGTGCAGTGTTGACCACTAAAAGGTCAATGAGTAGTCCTAATTAGATGAGTAATTAACAGCCTTTAAGAGCAATTTTCAGCCTTTTATCTTCAGACTAAACTTTTCCCCATATGTTTTCTCTTGGTTTTATTTGGCTTCCAGCCTGGGTCATGGAGCAGCCAGACAGGAGGTCGATTGCAACTTAATTAAGTTTTGAACCCCACAGGGATCAGTACACAATAAAAGATAAAGGTAGTGTGACTCATGACAACATTCCCACCTTTGGCTGACCACCCTGATATCTAAACACACCCAAAATCTGGCTGTTAGGATTGTTTCTTCCTCCTGGCTCGGTGACAGAATGCTTTTGTTTGGGTGATCTTTTCACCAGTTCGTCCACCGTTTGCGCAGGAGTTTCCACAGGTTCTCCATCATTTCCCTGAGTATGACCGAGCGTTCCAAAAAGTGGCTATTGTTGCAAAGTAGACAAAACGTCTACCTCCTGCCCCCTGTAGTGGCGGGATGTTTGTAAATGTGCGTCAGTGTGTGTCTGTGTGTGTGTTGGTTTTGTAGATGAAATAACAGGTGCTTCTTTGGAGGTCTATCTTATTGCTTTTGGAAGTGGAGGTAGAGACGCTATCAGAAAAATGGTCATTGGTGTAGTTTTACCAACAGTGATGACAGCATAAGTCTAATTTTAGATCAGTGTCAATGGTAAGGGTTTAATGACAAATCTCCACCCTCACCAAAGTTAGGTCATTTATGTAGGAAACTACAACTATAAAAAGACAACTGAAGAGCCATTGTTCAAAAAGGAAAGCATCAAAGGATAATCATTTGCAGCCAGTCAGCTTCTGATTAACTGGCACAGACCGTAAAGACTGTGACAGCTCTCATGAATACAGAATCAAGTCAAGCTTAATTCTTTACTTGGTGAAATAATGCTTTTCGAATGAAGACATGCACCAACCATAACATTATGACCACTGACATGTAAAGGGAAATAGATCGATGATCTATTCATCATTGCACATGTTAGTAGGTGAGCAATGAACATTTTACCCTCAAAGTTGTTAGATGTTAGAACAGGGGTAAATGGGTGAGCATAATGACAAGACCCAAATTGTGATGGCTAAAAGACATCACCAAAACTACAGCTCTTGTGGGGTGTCTGCAGGTGACAGGAAGGAACTCTGGTAAACAGGGTCGACAGGGTCATTGATGCACATTAAGAGCAAAGGCTGTGTGGTCTGATCAACTGGAGAGAAGTGCTGGTTCTAATTGAAAGGTGTCAGAATACACCACGGTTACAGGGTTGTTTTGTTTCAATAACACTTCACCATAATACTTAACCAGTTCCTAAGCAAATTACAGTTTATTTAATTTAAAATGTATTTATGATGTCAATGTTTTTATCCCATTAAGTTTTCTATTTCTTTTGAAGATTAAAAAAAACCTTGGGATACAATAGAGTGAATCAATAAATTTTCAGAATGTTTGAGAAAAGCTTCATAGAATGTCTTAACAGATAAAACCACATTCCAGTAAAGTCTTAGTACAGTTTAGATGACAAACATTACATGATTGTGGTTGGACAGAAGAAAACCCCTTTTCCCTGCATGTCTTTGACATAGTTTGCTCTGTTTGTAGAATTAGAAACCAAATGACCTAAAATGCTTTCATGTTCTGCAAATGTTTAACCTAGATGCTGATAATGCCCGTAACTATAGTTTTTACTGTGTGTATGTGCACAATACACTTACTGTCAGCAACACTAAAAACCTTCAACTTCTCGCAGTAAACCGACCAAACAAAAATAACTAATAAAAAAGTGATCTTGTTGTTGACCACTGAGCTATTGGATATTGGAGCTATAAGAAAGTTATGGATAGCAAAAGTCACTGAATGTTCCTTGTATTTCAGATGGAAGCAAATTTTATAACTTAAAAGTTAAAGGAACATTGGCTACACTACCTGGATGAAACAATGAATGGTATCACCAACTTTGGAACGTGTAAAGGGAAGATGGGTTTAATCAAGAATCAGGAAGTCTTGGGAGAAAATGTCATGCCTTCCGAAAATTAAGCTGTAGCTTGTGCGTCATTGGACCATCCAGCAGAAAAATGATTCTGAGCATACCTCCAAGTCCACAAAGGATTCTGAGCATACCTCCAAGTTCACCAAGAACTTGAAAAAAAGTGATGGAAAAATCTCGAGTGGCTGTTACTTTTGCCTGACTTGATTCCCATAGTAAATCTTTAGGATTGCCTATGAGGAATGGACTCCACCAAAAGTGGTATTTTCTTTTCTTTTCTCTTAAACAGTTAAACAGATTGTGATGAATGTATCAATGAATGAATGAATAATGCATGAACGAAATACAGAAACATGAATTAAAATACACCAAATGAATGACGTGATTATGCAAGAACAAATGACTGAATCAAATACTGAACAGTCTTTATGTCCATCAGAATTTATGCCTGTCCACTAAACACTGTTAGTTTTCACCCGTCACTCTGCTAACTGCATCAAGCAAAATAAATTGCATCAGCACAGCATGGAGACTCCTCTCTCAAGAACTCACTTCAAGCATGACAAGATATGACTGTGAAACCAATCTACAGACTATTTCTGCCTCCTGGCTGGTGCTGAATCCCACTGTTGTGAGGTTTAGTCTTGTTCTCATTATACATGGATACTATAGAAAGGCTCATGGGACTTGAAATAGAATATATATGCAGGAAGTGGCTAGTTTCACTAAAGAAGTCTACAAGATCTTACAGCATTGTATCATTGCTTAATAATCAGAAAAAGAAACGCTCATAAACTCAGTCCTAAACTAAGAAAATCTATATGGAGAAACTTAAATTCTGTGTATTTATGCATTCCTGCCCTTTTAGCAAAGTCCATTCATTCCGCATTCTACCGCTGCTGGGGTTCCCAATTGTGTTCGAGGAAGGTATTTTGACTCGTCATTGTCGCAGTCGTTGTGGACGTTGCGGAACCAGGGTCCTTACACAGCGTTTAGTTTTACGTCTGACTCATTGTATTTATTTTTTAATGTCTCCCGAGCCCTATTTGTATGCTTTATTGACATAATGCTTAGTCAGCCTACCTTTCTCGGTTCAATGGTCTGAGTGGTTTTCTTTTAAAAATTGTATAACCTGAATAAAACATGGAAAAATAAAGTTTTTTTTTTATACCTCAAGGCTGTTTTCACTACCGGACCAAGTGCTGATTATAACTTGCTATACTAATTAACGATCTGGCCAATATGGAATTGGGACTGATATTAATATCATTAATAATATTTTGCATTTATGCCTTATACTGCTTCAGTCCTCCATTTCTCCATAGTAAGTTTCCTTACTTTAATTCTTACCTTATCTAATGATCTTTGGAAAGCCACAACCATCACAGGCCAAAATAGTTCAACAATTTTAAAACCTTAAGGGATTCTGTTAACACTGAGGAAAATCTGTCACACAAGGCAAAACCGAGGAGCAATAATTAATGCTGCTGTTTTTAAAACACATCCTTTGAATGGGTCAGTTTTACAACTGTAAAGATACAATTTAAGATCAGACTACATATGCATTTCAGAGCATCATACAGTATGTGCCATATATGTAGTGTTATTTTAAGATACACATACTTTTAACCAGCTAGAGGGTTAAAAAAACTCTTAATAAGTAGAGTTTAAAATATGGTGGAAACTTATTTTTACAAGGAATTGTTTTCATTTGTAGATCCTTATGTTTTCAATCTTGTTTGATTGTATGTATGTGATGAGATATAACATAATATAATATTTCCAAACCATCAAGTGTGTCCTGGCATCATACATGTCCATGTTTTTTTAAAAAGTTTTTTCCCTCTTTAGTTCTAAATTTAAGGAGTCACATCTCTGCATTGATTACTAGGGAGGGGACGATGTCAGCTCTCCATCGACACTCGGCACATAATCACCAAAAGCACGTTTCACACCCACTGGAAAATCAGGCAAAGTGTGAAAAGAAGGGATTCCAGAAAGCCTTCCATCTTTCCTTCCAGTCTGCTAAATGTATGTTTCAATCTAGATAAAATCTACCCAAGCTCTGATTTGAATCAGAATGAGCTCAGCCTTGTTCACTTATTTCATTTTACTGTACTTTCTCTACTTCGTTTGTTCATTTACTATCTTCTTAACATTATTTCTGAGCTGTGTTTGTCTTGTGATTTCCCTACTCTTCACTTCTATATGAATCTGCAGTTGTGTGGAATAACCAGAATATTTCCTCTGAAAGCATCCATATGTAAATGTTGATCTGGATTTCTTCACTGTTTTTATTAAAAGACTTGTGTCATAGCTCGAAGGGCTGAAAAATCAGCTTTTCCTTAAAAGAGTAAAAACTGAGGTGGGACATTATGATGTCACAATTGCATCCAATAATCCAATGATTATTTACCCAAATTACATGCTTGAGTGCTATTAAATGAACCTCTAAGAATGTGATAATATTTATATAATCGATAGTTAAAGATATACAAAAATCAAATTTATTATAGTCAACCATGACACATTTTGTTTCCACGAAAGACATGACTGTGAATTTGTTTGGTACAGTTGAGGTCAGAACTCTGTGTCCCAGTACACAAACCAAAGTCCATAACGTCATGGTTTGATGAGTTCAGTGTGGAGGACACAGTCATTATGGAAATAGTCTCTCCTTCATCACAAAGTTAAACAATATAATTTATACAAGATGTTTCACACTTTATATCTGTAGGTGTGAATTAATCACCAAAGCCTAATTATTAAAAGAAATTTCTCATACTTATTATGATACAATATTGTGTAGTTATTCATATTTAGAGAGCATTGTCATTGTAAAAATACTTTACTAACTGTAAAACACCTCATTTTTAAGTTAACTTATTAGTGTTTTTCAAGCTACTGCAATTCAATTTAAATTCTGTTGAGAAAGTGTGATGTGGTTTTACTGTTATAACTTGGATTTGTCGTTTCATCTATCAAATCTTAGTTAGAACCCATTTTTAATTGTTTGTTTGTAATATTGTTTGATAATTTAAGCCACAAACTCATGCGGGTGCAATGAATTACAATGATTATTTACTATACACTCTTATTATGTACATGGGAAACAACCACATGATAAACAACCATTCTTTTACTGCTAGAAAGTACACACTTGACTTTATGTAACACCCACTTGATCTTTTCTTTACTGAAAACAAGAGCAACCTACCATGTGGGTGATGAATACTTCAATTACAATTTATGAGCATTTCTTTGAATTCTGTCGTCCTACAAGGCTGTGTACGGATAATCTGCTACCTCTGTTGTGTACTGTACAGGCAGAATGTATACGATGCACCATGACCTTGTTGGACAATTTTTGCTTCTCTGCAGGATGGAACAGTTTTCATAGAAATGATTTTCTACACCTGACAGTTTATGTATATCATACACTGACCAGGAATAACATTATGACCCCTGACATGTGAAGTGAATAACACTGATTATCTCTTCATCACAGCACCTGTTAGTGGATGGGATATATTAGGCTGATGGTCATTGTAAATACAGTTGTAGGTTATTATGTTCTTGTGTGTATATGTTCTCCAAAAAGTTCCACCTTGTGACCCCCCAGGATGACTTTTTGATGTACTTATGGATAAATGTTGTCAGGATGTTGACTTAAAAAAATTATATTTAGAAATGTTTTATTGAAATTAGTTTAGATTCAACGGGCTGGCAATAATATAGATGGCGTTCAGTCGAATTACCAATTAAATGTTGTTAAATGTTTGACCGTACTCCAACAGTTGAGGCTGGAGTATATAACAATTGCTTAAATTACGGCTGTATTGATTGAAACTAGTAATAGTACACAACAAGCACAGAGCAACAGTCATTGAGATTTCTGTGTTGTGCTGGTGTCCTAGTTTCACTGTACATCCTGATAAATTACAGTGGAGACATACTTCTAGGGAAACTAGTTAGGAGGGGTTCTTCCTGAAATATAAGATCTTTCCTTGTATATTTGGCTCTAGGTTGTTGTCCTGACATGACCGCAAGGGTGGTGCCATCTTTCCTATTTAGTTTGACAAATGGACTGTAGGAGGTCCTAAACACTTAAATGCATTAAAATACACTGAAACTCCAAAGTATTTGGACTGACAAGCTAAAACATCTCAAAACAGCTGGACATTCATGGATTCCACATGACATTTAAAAGGAGACGTATGTAATTTGGAACCCGGGCATAATCTGCCAGTCTTTCAGCTTCTGAGCAAGTGTTCACTGTTCACAGGCGTGTGATTCCTCATGAGATGTAAATATAACTGCTAGAAGTGAGGAACTCACTTCTCTTCCTGCTTTTCCAAAACATATCTCATGTACTTATCGACACCGCAGCACTTCTGTTTACTTTATCATTAAAGACTCATTTGTATCAAGTTAAAAAACCAACAGGGTGTTTACACAGCACAAGTACACTGCAGGTGGGCTGGAGGATTTGCATGTTCCTGGTGTAACTGTGTGTTTTGGGGTCCAGGCTGAAATAAAGTCTTACATGTACGTATATTTATGTATCAGGAAAAATTCAATTGACTGATCACCCATCCATCATAAAATCTTTCTCCCTTTAAAGGGTAAACAGAGCTAAATCTGGACTATAATCTCTCTCAGACAAGACTAATTACTTCTCCTCCAGTCTCCTACCAAAATAAAAAAAGTGCAGAAACATTTTCAAGATCCCTCATACAAGAAAACAAGAACGAATCTTTCGAATCTCCAAGAAAAATCTACACAAACATAATGTTCAAAATATCCCAAAAGGATACGCTGATTTTCACACAGTCCTCATAGGATCATTAGCTTTATTGTTTGAACCGAAGCCACAGAATGGCCACAACTTCAGATGATGCCGCTCAGCAACCTGTAATCAGTTGAACTTATCTATACACCATCAGACCCAGCGAAACAGACCACCCTCTCAGTCCCTAAACAATAGCCGTGTTGTCCAAAATAGAACAAGAATTCCGAGTGTTTGTTTGTCCTCATGTTTCAGACCCCAGAGACCGGGAGCATCCTGTTGTGCAGGGTGAGTCGTTTGTGGAGCCTGGATTCATTAAGTTGTTTCCGAGTCCATGCTGCCATTTTAGCTTGTCATGTTTTTGGACTGAGGGACAAAACCGGAGAACCCGTAGTAATGCATGGAGTAATCCAGGATATCCTTATAAAGTAATATAAGTCATTTAAAGTAACAGAACAGTAAAAGCATGTATAGATACCGGTTGTAAATGTTTTAACTGGCAGCCACTAGGGTTAAAATAAACTTCCAACACAGAAAATGAAGCGTCAAAACCAAACCAAACCAAAATAAATGCATGTAGATTATTAAGATGAGGTGGTAAAACAAAGTGACTGCCTAAATTTCCTCTTTTTATTTAGAGACACACTGATGCAAGATAAAAGGCAGCGTGTTGAGCTTGATTTTTTGTATTCATATGTTTGCCTGTGGGACAAGCAGAAACATCCTGCCAACACTTAACCATGTGTCGTGGGTCACCTTTAGTGCTCTGGGTGTGCGTACCACTATGGTGCTGTCAGAGAGTATTTTGCAGAGGTGAGACATGTGATATGAGCCGGGTGTAAAATAGTGTGAATGGTTTCAAAGCCACGCCGGCCCTCGAACTACTGACCTGAAACTGTGACCCTCTCAGTGTTGTGTATTTCATTATGTTTTATATTCTCTCTACACCATACGGTATTTTATCTTGTAATCTGATCTTCAGTCTGTTTGCTTTTTTTCTTAATACCAAGGGCAATGCTTTGACTTTATTTGTTTTAATTTGCTTTTTATTCATACTGGCTCTGACATTTGCCTCATTGTGTTCACCTACATTGTATTCTCCACCAGTTAACCAAAAAGCCTTTTTCGTCTTATTATTATCTCGAAATATAGCATAAATGTACACACATGGCTCAGAATAAGCTGGGACAGTATGTTAAATGCAATAAAAAGCAGTGTTTAAATTAATACATTAAATACCGACGTATCAAATACGATATGGAACAAAATTCTTATTGAATTTCACACGTCAAACGTTTTTGTTAAAAACCAAATCATATAGAAGGTAACTAAATGTTTCTATTCCATTACTGTTCACCTCCGACCATAACACAATCGTTTTTAATCTAACTTTTCTCCAGAACAAGAAATTAGATCAGGAATGTGGATTAGATCATTTGCTTTCTCCAGCTCGAGGCTCCGTTCCCAACGGCCCGACTCACTAAAACAGACACCTCCTAATTAAGTCTCTACTTATCTGAGACCAGCCTTATTATATATCATACCTCATGTGTCACTAAATCAAGCAATAACATCTGTCATCGCTTTCTAATCTGGATCATTTTACCTAAAGCCTCGTTCTCTGCTCAACTCTAGACTAAATGATTCATTTAAAGTTACTTCAGTCCAGTCTGAGACAGTGCATTCAGTGTATCAGTCTCAGTCTTTGACATTACAGACATACTTTGGCTCTCAGTAGTTTAAACCTGGATTCTTGATTAAACAATAATTCCAGTTGTTGCTTTTATTAAGTTCACACTACATAATCATGATACGGGTCTCTTAGCACTGAACTAAATGTCAGAGCTTGGATTCGTACCAATGCAATGTCATACCTCACCGTGCCATGGAAAAGCTGTGTAAATGTTTTATCTACTTGTGTGGCTGTTGACAGGGTGTTGACTGATTTTCATATTTTGCTCTCACCAAAAAGGCAACGACAAGAAGGGTAATTAAATCTAAACTCACAAAGTATTTCCAGAAATATTTGTCACTGCCTTTAGTACAGTCAATGAGATATTATGTCATTTAAGACTTACCATTTAACCTTAAATATATATGTTAAATCTATATCAGGTGTAGAAAAATATACAATTAAGCAAAAAAACAAGCTGTGTTTGTTCTGAATAAAGAAGTATCAGATGTGTAATCTCAATTACAGGTCAGAGGTCAGTGACCTGACCTTTGTAAACATTCTGCATTGGTGTAATTGTACTCCATATAAATATACTTGCTCTTTCAGGTTTCAGCTGGGAGCTGAACCTGCTCTCTATACATCAGCCAACGCTGTTTGCTAAATCGTGTCTGGTGTTAATATTCACTGACCAGGCAAAACATTATGACCTACTATGATTTCGTCATCACGGCACCTGTAAGTGGGTGGGATATATTAGGCAGCAAGTGAACATTTCATCCTCAAAGTGAATGTGTTAGAAGAAGGAATTAACAGGAGTTAAATGTTTGACAAGGGCCAAATTGTGATGGTTAAATGACTGCAGATACTGCAGTGGTCAGGATCAAAACAAGGCCAACTCCAACTTTATGCCAATGCAGATGCCCATTATGCTGGTCCACAAATTTCATAAAATACAGAATTATAGTTCCATATTTATTTCCTAGTCTTTCTAATTAAAGCTTAATATAACTATTATTATGTTAAATTTATGTTGCAACACAAACACGTCACCCACATTGTATGGGGTTCAGAGGATGAATTAAATAATTTGCATATTTATGTGTCTGTGGTAATATTTTATCGCTTTACATTTGACTACACACACACTGGTACTGGTAAGTACATTCAAATTATGTTTGTCCAAGTCAAATTACCATAAAAAAGTACAGTGGCTTACATAATTACCATGGATGTTCAATAATTTTAACATGAGTAACATCTAATATCGTAACAGCATGTCTGAACTGTTAAAACTCAGTGGATGAAGTAATCAGAATGACCAGTTAATGAGAACATCTAGAGAGAATCACAGATCTGTTTCATCCCCTGGCTTTGTACCCAACACACTTCTTTAATATGCTTTTCCCTCATAATGCACTTTATATACCGTCAAGATCTTAGTTTAAATGAAGTAGAAATGTTATAGCCCCTTGACAATCAATTAAGCTTCTAAAGGTGCCAAAGCCCTTATCTGATAAGCACTTCAAGGTCTCAATTACAAGTACAGTCCAACTGAACATGAATTCTGAAATTAAGAAGAGTTTGCAAAACATATTTAGAATTTTTATATATTTCCACCTCTCAGAAACTCTAACAGGCCTTTGAATAAATTAGTGTTGGATGCTAGTTCAGCTTGATAAGATCCACAAAGACGTGGCTTGCACAAATGCTTACCTCATCCCTCCTGAAGAGATGAATTGTAATGTTGATCATGAGCCAGGTCTTGTCCATCAAACGTCCCTTCCTGAGCACACAAACTCTGCTTTTGGCTGAATCTTAAATCTGAAATAAAGAATAGTTCACAAACTAAAATTTTGATCTTTAGATGTTCTCCTCCTCTAAAATGTTCAAGAAATATTTCCATCTCTCAAAGAATCTTACATGCCCTTGTTTAAATGAGTCTGTGATGCTAGTCTGATTTGATAGTTTGGCACTTTGTCAAGTGTCTGAGTCAAAGGGAATTTTAATCATGCTGGTAGTACCATCATATTTAAATTTAATTTTGGCTGAAGATAGTAAACACAGTCATAATTAATTGCTTGATTGATCCTTCATAAAATACTTCATACACCCTCATGATTTCAGTTTAAATAAAGTAAAAACTTTCCACGAATGGCAATTGTGGTCTAGAGGTGCCAAGACCATTAGAGTCCCAAAATGAATCCAAATCATGCTGGTTTTGCAATATAATAATGACCTAAGATTAAGATTAGGTTAAAAATGATTAAGTTTGTGATTACCCATATTGCGTATCATTCAAAGTTAAGACCAGACCTCACAAATCCTATTATCCTGTTATTAATTTCCTCATACAACCTCCACTACCTTGTAGTCCTCTCAGAAGAGTGGATGAAGTACTGGGTGGAAATAAATTGGACAACCCAATTTTTAAAATTAATATGGGATGCATAACAAGTTCATTGTTAGGTGTCTTCATATTTCAATGAACACTAAGCAGATCAACCTGTGAAATTGTACATAAACAAGATATTTTATAAACCTGGATAGATTCAACCGTGTGAATGCCAAAGCTAAGAGTATCCTGGCATTTTCCCAAATTACCTTTTATAGACACTTCAGTGCAAAGATAGAACACAGACAATGCTGAACCGGACTAGTACATTTTTGACAGATAGTTAACCTCTTTTACAAGCAATACACATTTAAATGACATTTGACCTTTGCAGTATGTACGTACACAGGTTTATGTCAAGGCTTTCAGACATCCTGCATCAAGTAGAAACTTTCTGCATAGCATTGTAACACTCACATTGAGCTAGATTCACTTACAAATGATTCCACTTTCAGTCATGACCAAAAAGACCATAAAGACAGCCATCCGGTGTTTAGCAATTGATTCTCAAACTATTATTCTTTGTTTAATTGCTGGACTAAATTAAGGGATATACATATTTAAGTGCTCAGGGATATACAGTTGCAGTCAATAGTTCCAATTTACTTGCATATAGTTTATTAAAATTTGTGGAGATTTGTTCTTAATAAGGCACTGATCTGGGGTGAGAAGGTCCAAAAGGTCAACTTGGGTTAGCTCAATCCTACTAGATTAAGATTTACACCCAGCGGAATTTGTCCTCTGCATTTTAACCCAATCCGTGCAGTGAAACACACATATATGCACTAGTGAACACTAGGGGGCAGTGAGCACACATGCCCGAAGCGGTGGCAGCTCTAGTCATGACGCCCATGGAGCAGTTAGGTGCAGTTGGGTGCCTTGCTCAAGAGAATCAAACCGGCAAACTTCTGATCACAAGCCCAGTTCTCTAGCCACCAGGCCACAGCTGCCATATTCAAGGTTCAAAAAATCCAAACAGAAAATCACATGGTAGTTATAAAAAGGCAATTCAGTAGTTTATTGTTGAATAAGGGCACATTATTTACGTCATTCACAATCACTTTTGAACGTCGTATCACCAGCATTAACATGAACAGGATTACATTGATAACTATACATGTGATAGATATTATACATAATTATGGCAAACAATCAAGTATAATGGATGAGTCAAACAAACAAAATACAGTATCAGTATTCTTTTCATTTTCATTAAGTCTCTTATTTTCATGATATAAAGACTTTTAATCAAATGCTTAGACGTTAGAATAACTAACTGAGATACAGCTTTGGCTCATTTGTTACCCAGTACAAACATAAATACACAAAGGAATATAAATAATAACATGATTTTAAACATAATGTGCGTCTTAATATGGTTTGGTCTTGTATTCAATTCCCCTGACAATCCCTGCAGTGAAAAACATTTACATTTATGGCATTTAGTAGTTTTCATCCAAATAAACTAACAATTGTGACCATGTACAATTCAAAAAATTGAGGGCTAAGGACCTTGCTCAGGGGCCCAAATGTAGAGACATAGTCGAGCTTGCACCAGTAACCTTCAGATTACTAGTACCATAACCACTGCACTATACACGCATACACACTTTATTTGGACTCTCAAAGAAGCTTAGTAGTAACAATAGTAGTTTATTCATTTATTACAGTAGAACTGTGCTCTCAGATCAGTAAAAACTCCTTTAATAAGGGAAGCACATGTGTAGTCGTCTTGTATTAATACTAGGACATCACCGGTGACATGGAGAACCGAAATTTAAAGAACAAATCCATGTAAGTCTTTATACTTGCCGATTCTTGAACCAACTGTCTAAATATGCTTAGAAATGTGAGTATCTTGGAGCCCAATAGGGTGAAAACTCAAAGTAATTAAACAGTCTTAGATAAGATCCATTAAATAAATGTTGAGAGTACTCCGGACCCCCTTGGTGCTGAAGTGATCAGCA
>JAYDZG010000028.1:7555828-7577032 GCA_034509265.1 Microcambeva bendego | reverse complement strand
TATGAAACATGTTATGGATATCAGGGTCAGATCCGGGTAAAAAATAACCACCCTAATAACTTTTTGATTGTAATTGCTTTTTTTAAGTAAAATGAGTAGTTAATAGTTGTTAAATTAATTATGGGTAATAATTGTTGGAAATAAAAGCATTGCAAACATTTCATTATTAATAATGAGAGCCGACTCACCATCACTGGTGCACGTGCTGCAAAGCAAAGTCAGTAGAACAGCAGAAACGAAGAAGCTCATGGTGCCCAAATGGATCAGCTTCAATCACATAAAACCCTAATCGCGTTTTTCAGGGGTGTCGTGCTTATTTATAAGCTGTTAAGGGGTTTTCGGTGGCCCCTCCTCGCTCCACAGCATCCCATCACATCCTGCACTTACACCCCCCCACTCCCCATACTCATCTGCGCGCACGGGTGTGATTGTGCGCGCGCGTTGGGTGTGCGGTTTTTTTGCTTTGTGAGAGTTGCTAGAATTGTAGTGAAGGTGAGCAGGATTCGAGTAATCATACAGGTGAGGTAAAATAGAGTGTATGCTGGGAGAAAATGCTTTCTGGGTATCTTCTTAGATTCTGGTCAAAGTCAGTGACGTGTTTAGCAAGTTTCTTAGCCAATGTGGACTGGCTGTTGTACATGTGAAGATATTGGGAGCTTTGCCCTGTAATACTGGATTCATTTCGCCCTAGTCTTACCAGTGTAGCTATGGCACAGATATAATCACGGTCTAAATTGCGCATTCGAATAATCTGCCTTATTCAGGCGATGGTTTATTAGATGGCTGCCTATGTTGGCAGTTAGAGAGCAAGGCAGCAAAATGTTACAAATCAGAAAATGTTCCAACCTCCGACAACAACGAAAAGAACTCATCTCCAAGTTTCTGCTCTTAATGTTCCATCAATGATGAAGGATCTGGCACCCCGTTCACCACACCATATCGTACCATGAGTCATACCATGATGAGGCAACTATGTTACCTGATCAGTCCATTGAAAGCCTGGCCAGTATTGTCGATTGTTTGCTGACCCAACCATTCAGAAACAAATTTGCTTCACCGACAGTGAAAACAAGACGTGCTGATCCGTTACCCAGTCTGCAAATTCCAGCTCACAGTCTGGGTCATCCTTAGTCAGGTGTTGAAGTTTTTGAAATTTATAAGGGTGTCGTTTATGGGTAGCCTGTTTCCCTGAACTGAAGCATGTCTAATCCCACATTCCAGAGACTAGTTGCGTCTTGGTATTCAAGATTGATGACATGGCCTGAGTGGTTTCCTCCTTCCACTACATCTTGTGTCTAAAACTGGACCCGGGTGTTTCTGAATTAGAACACACTCAGGGGTGTTATTATTCAAACGTCCTTCCTTGATGTTTCCCTTTTGGTCTAAAGTGTTTATAATGCAAAGTCATGTTTTTGTAATAATAAGATTGATTGACCTTCATCAAGTGCTCATTACACAACAGAAAAATTCTAAATATAAATATGCGAGATAAACATTTAAACATAAAAATTTGTCAGTATGATTTTTCAATGGGAACTTAAAAAGCAGTTAAGTTCACAGTGACCTTATGGGTGGCACTGCCTCAAAGCAAAAAAAAGGTCCTGGGTTGGATCCCCAGGAGGAACAATCTGGATGTCCATGTAGGTTTCCTCTGGGAGCTCCGGTTTCCTTAGTTATTTCAAAAAGCATTCCAATTAAATAACAGATCCTTCACCTATGACAATCCAAGCTGACAAAATAGGAGGGTTAGTCAGGAAGGGCATCCAGTATAAAAACATGCACTGGAGACCCACAAATACACCCCCAAATGTGTGACCTTTTTTTTTTTTAATGTTAGTGCGTTGTATTGCTCCAAGTCTTATGCATGAACATAATTAAAGCTGGACCTGGTCATTGTAAAGGTCAAGAATTAAACTCCTGTATGAATATTAAGTCCCACATTTGAATTCCTTTTTTGTAAGTAAACAAGATTACCTACAGGCAGGTTTCATGCAAAACATCAAAATATCTGCAAAAATACAATTCCATTATGACCAGCTTCAGAATTCGTACTTCCCAGTGATCATGTATATTAAAATACTCTGTAGGCAGCTTGTTCAAGACAAACAATCTTCAGTTTTTTACACAAGTGCATTTCACTTTTGGTCACAAAACATAACCCTTTAACTTATTTATTATTTTGGCTACCGTGGTAGCTATTTATGTACGATGGGTTTTACCACTGAGGAAAAAAATTAATTAGAACCTGTATCTTTCAGAGCTGATAGTCTGGCTAAAATATCCAATCAAGTTTCAGCTTTCCATTTAAATATCTGTAGGCATCAGTCGGTGATGTGATGTGATTAAAGCACATTTTAAAGTTTGCTGACTTAAAGGTAGAAGACTTGACTTCTAGAGTTGAATATAACATAAAGGCTCTAACCACATCTTCATTATTATCCAATGTGCAACCACTTATTTCTTATTAAAGGGGCCTTAAGGAGTTTGCAAATAATTGAACTGCAGAAAAGTGTTCAGTTCAGTTCATTGTCTTTAACCCTTTATCCTAATTAGGGTCAGGAGGGGTGCTGGAGCCTATCTCAGCTCTTCGATGGGCTCAAGGCACACAGTAACACCCTGCATGGGGCGCCAGTCCATCGCAGGTACATACAGGACAATTCAGTGTCGCCGATCAACCTGGTAGCATGTCTTTGGACTGTGGGAGGAAACCCACACGGACACAGCGAGAACATGCAAACTCCGCACAGAAAGGACCTAGATCGCCCCACCCGGGGATCGAACTTCACTACAGTCTTGTAAAAGTACTGATTGTTTGACAGCTTAAGCATGTAGTTTCTCTTTGTCATTTCTTTCCTTACCCCTAGATGGATGCTTACTGTGTCCACTAGCCTGTTATTAATGTCAACAATGCATATTTATCAAAAGTAATATTATTATTGCTCGACTGCCAAGTCGGTCTTAGGACACATGCTTCTAGTAACTGGGCTGCCCACACTTTTTTTTTGCAGGTCCTGTTAGAGGTCACCACAGCGAACAATCATCTGATTGTATGTTTGATTTGGCACATTTGTACATCGGATGCCTTCCTGATGCAACCCAATGGACTTTGGACCAGACTTACAGTTTTTCTCAGTCGCTTTGGAGCATTTCTCAAACTATTAGGCACTTATGTACATCACAGAAACCATTTCTGATTGATTTTTAACAAATAGCAAATACTTTGATAATCATGCAAATAATACTGTACAAATGTTTGCTGTTTCCCACATTATCAATGATAATAGACTTAGTACAAAACCACGTTACAATTTCTCACAATGGACGATCCACGAAGAAATGATCAGGCTCAACAGCCAGAAAGAAGAGGAGGAGTAAGGTGGCACATCAGAGGAATGTATTTTACAAATCTGTGGTATGTGTTTGACCAAAATGAGCAGGTATTTCTGTTTTAATTCTTATTCTAGTTTATAGAAAAAACAACACTGATCATTCTGGCCAAACACACACCCAGAAATTGTAAACTAAAATAAAATGTATTTTGAAGATGTCTCATATTTTCCCCATGGCTGTATGTATGTATGTAGACAGATAGATTAGATAGATAGATTAGATAGCTAGATAGATAGATTAATTAGATAGATATATTCTATAGATATATAGATAGATAGATTTTCCATGCGAATGTAATTCTAACATGACGTTAAGCTTTGCTGACATCTTTTGGTCAACTGTAGAAATTACAACTAATGTAATCCAAATCGAGAGTTCCCTAGTGCTGTTCACAAAGTGCACCACATGAGGGCAGAATACCAGACTAAAGGGCTACAAGGCTTTTCATTATATTTGTGGAAACTGCAATAACACTGTTTACATCAGTAGCATAATGATCACTGTTGTTTATCAATCAGAGAGAAAACACAACTCCTTATCGTCCTCCCTTACTAAACATTACACTCTTTTTCTTTTTCTTTTGGAAAGAACATGCTCCAGTTGGTTCTAAATTTTCTTATTATTGGCACAACAAAGGAGTGGTGAATTTCCTGGTCGGGCATTGAAGATTTGATCTTGTAGCTACTCGGGCAAAACAAAACAGCAGCAAGGTTTTGACTGACATTTTGGATAATATATTAATAAGATAAGAGATAAAAATAAGGCTGCAACAACTTAATCAACTTGGTAAAAACATAATAAATATAGCCACTATTTGTATTTCTGAGCCTATAGAACGTTCAAATTTGCTGGGAGTGTACTTTAGTGTATATCAATACATAACCATGTCATAATATGTCATACATTCTGTATTGGTTTTGTACCCACTTGTTTTTTTACACCAGTTTAAAAAGATGTTTTTACGCCGGATGCCCTTTCTGACTAGACCCTCTGAAGGTCACCGGTTCAAACACCACTACTACGATGTTGCTGCCCCTGAGCAAGGCACTCATTGCACAGACTGTAAAGTGTCACTATAATGTGAGTCGCTTTGGATAAAGGTGCTGCTAAATGCCAAATATTTGCATCAATACATGAACCTAATTCCAAATTAAACTCTGAGTGGTTTAAACATGTCCCCATAAAATTTGCCCTTGCAAACTCAATATGCCTGGCAAGGAGGAAGACAAATCCGTACTTTTATGCATCCAAAAGCCGCTGACATGAAACAATATGCCAATTTCGGTTGCATTTACTGTTTTAGCTGTTCTGTCTCACAAATCAGAACATTGGATCTCAGTAATAACAACTGGGACTCACACTATACTTGTCAAACCAAAGAAGGCGGTCATGTCTCAATATGTAAAGCATGTGATCTGTTTTAATTATTGATTGTGAACTACGGCAAGCACAAGGGCTGAAACACTTACATTAAACATAGTGACCATAATCTATCCAATCCGTGTCATGTGCCGGTCATTTATTAGCAGATTTCGTTTAAGAAGCGTACGGCAAAGTGAACAAAAAGTCTTTTATTTCTGTTCGAGTATTAACATTTTAAGACCAGTCAGCTTTGAACTAAAGCTGTTTAAAAATAACCATGACAAAACAGTAAAAAGTAAAAACACAAGTACACTGAACAAGTAATATCAAATCAAATGTATTTTTAGCTTATCATAACAAATTGGGCTTTAAAAGAGTGAAATGTTTCGATTTAAAACAAAAGCATCAGAATAGTGCAGTAATAATGATAAATCTTATAGAATGAACACTTTAAATAGAATAGATAGGAGATAGTTTTCCTGAAACGTTAACGTGCTAGATGTGTCTATTCGAAATTGTTAAAGGGAAAAAACTCTCTACTTCGAGATGTGTAGATGTTCCACGTGCTTCTTTTCTTTCTCTAGATGTGCTGGAAAAGACCTAGAGCGGTACTCACACACACCACAAACCAGCCGGCCGCAACTGCAGCACTGCCGGAATGGTACAGCGTGCGGCCGTGGCCAGGCTGCACCGGTCTGAATATATTCACCATCGGTTCACCGCTACTGAACTTCAGATTATAGAATTCTGCAAACTGTACGAGACACACAAAGAGAGGCAAGGAATGTAGAACAGGATCAATGAATCCGAGGAATGTAAATCAGAATATTGATATCAAACATCATTCTGGTCAAAGTCATTCAAGTTTACTTCAAGTGGATCTGCTGCTTGCCAGGCCGCCGTTGTAAATAAGAAATTGTTTGTAATGACTTGTCTGTTAAAATTAAAGATTAAATAAAGGCCTGATCTGCACTCAGCGTCACGACTAGCACTGTTTAAAATGGTAAATGTTTTGTAAGCAGCGTACCTGGTCATTGCTGAGTGGAATGGGATGCTTAAACACAGTCCAGACTACTGCCTCGTTACAGAAGGGAACGGTTAATGAGCCTTCATAACGATAGTAGGAACTCAGCAGGATATTGGGCAGAATGAGACTGTTCAGGGAGATGTTCACTTCGGCCTCAGTGTCTGTATACAGAAGAAAGAACCACACATACTTTAATGCCACAGTTATTATAGTCAGTCAAAACTTCTCAGTTTCACAGACACCACAAGCAGAGTTTGTAATAAATCATAAAAAAACACAAACACCTAGTATTAGTGCCTCTAAAATCAACTAAACTAAAACAGAAATAATAAAGAATATAATTTTGTGAATATAATTTTCTTTCTTTTACCGTCCACATTTGCTGTCTTTATTTGGTATGTTAGAAACTGAAAGTATGTAATAACTAACATGTAAAAGACATTACCGGTTGATTTCTTCCTGTTACCAGTTCACTGTGCACACACACTAAATAACTCACCTCAGTATTTCTCTCACAGGCTAAAATTGGGAGTAACAGTGCATGTATAAAATGCCGCTAATTGAAGTAAATAAACAGGACAGTTCTTACCTGCATCCTGCACATTTTTCAGAGCTTCAATGAATGTGCTGTACTGCTTATTCGGAATGGCTGACTCCTGTTCCCAAAAATGACATGATAAATGTATCATCTGATCTTCTAATTTCTTAAATACTTGAATATTCAGTATGTCATTAGATTTAATACAGAACATGAAAGTGTCAATATTAATGGATTAGATTTGGGGGGTTAGCAGCAGGTCCTACAACTTTGGTTCATTAGAATATGGATTGAATGAAGGAAATAAAAACAACAAACCACAAAGAAGAATGAAAGCATCAAAACTCCACTTTGGTCTTGTAGGGCATCATCAATCCCGACGTATGAATTCTTGATGTGTAGAATGTGCATCTGATGGAGAGTGAATTTGTTAAATAAAATACTGTCTCTGTTTTAATCATTGTTCAAGTATATGTTGTTGAAATGTATAAACGTTCACCAGATGAGGGCAGACGTGGCACTTTGATTAAATCTATTTGAATTAAATATCAACATAAATTCACTTTACCTCCATGGGGAACCGTTCTCCATCAATGGTGTGTTCAGACCCAGGGGTGCCGTTTTTGCCCCAGTGAAACTCGACTGAGATGGCCTTGTAGGTCTGAGTCAGATTTCCACCCCTCACTGTGGCCCCCTCAGGTACGTTCATTACAACTGCACGGAATCATTTACATTCAAGGGTCAAAACCATTTTATTTTCAGTTCAGTTCATTTTCTTTTACCACTTATTTTAGTTTCAGCATTAATTATTATTATTATTATTATTATTATTATTAAGTCCAATTTATTTGCTGAATGTGACATGCAAAAGGGAAATTACACAATAGATCTTATTATAGGAGAGGTCCTCAACTCAAATTCACTCCTGTTGGACAGATAAAAACTATTACACTTTAAAAACAATCATTTTAAATGCATGGCAAACTCACAGAAATTCTTATGGTGACAGAACACGCTGCTTTATTACATATTTAGTAATAATTCAATTATATTGCACATTAAAGTCCAGTCTTACCAGTTTGACCGGTGTTCTTTACCGTGCTGACGAAAGCCTCCTTGTAGCCAGTGAACTCAAATGATGTGAGACTGTAACTTCTCTTGGCTTTGTTGGTCACTATGTTAACGGGAGACTGTTTGCTACCATCACACATGGGGTCTACTTCATTCCAAGCTGCTGGCCCTTTAATGATGGTAATCCGATAAAGAAAAATTGTTTTCATTACCGATTCATGTTAAATAAATTCAGATTTCTTTATTTTGACACAAATTGTGTAATTCTACATTGTTGAATACTAAGCTCACACAGGCGGTAATAAACGGTTTGTTTATTTTTTTAGGGTTTTTACAGACTACATTCGTGACAGACACACAATAGTTGTGCATTACACTTCTGCTCCCAATTGGGTTCGCCACAGCGGCCCAGTTTTACGCTGGATGCCCTTCCTGCCGCAATCATCCCTAATTCATCCGGGCTTGGGACTGGCAAGACCATGAAGTGGCTAGATATCTACGGGGCAATTTCACATCTCCATCCAACCTGGTGACTTTGATGTTTTTGGACTGTGGGAAGAAACCGAAGCATCAAAAAGAAACACAGGCAGAGAACATGCCGACTTCACACAGAAAGTACCCGGATCGCCCTACCTGGACTTCTTATTGTAGGGCAAGAGTGCTACCCACTACGCTAGAGTTTTGTGTGGGACTGATTTTTTGTTTTATTTTTTTAAACCCCACTCAAGCAAAAATCAGAAGTGTTTGTCACGCTCCCACCTGTAGTCTTAAATTTGAATTGTATTAATAATATTAAGTGCTTGAAATGTACTTATGTATTTATTAAAACAGCAAAATATATTAAAGTTTACCATATCTACAGTCTAACCAAATAGTTAACGCATCAATAAACAAAGCTTTAATAACTATATTTATATTCCTAGTTATATTTTTTACCTTTGCATTCTGCATCAGGGACGAGCTGGGACTCATAGCACCAATCTGCATGAACATATAAACAGTAATATTAAAGAATTTAACAGGTTCACTTTAATTATTAACAGAGCTGCTCCAGGCAAAACATTATGACCACTGACGGGTGAAATGTACATCCCTGATCATATCATCGGGATACTTGTTAGTAAGTGGGATATATTCGGGATATATTTTATCCCAAACGTCGCGAACATAAGAATTTGACGAGGGCAAAATTAAACAGCCTGATAACCGAATCCGTGCTGCTGTAATGCATTAGTACTTATATATACGATTTAAATTATCCATATGCTATTTAGAAGGACGACTTCTAGTAGGTCCAGTCGAATAAAACTTATAAAATTACTGATAAATCACTTAATACGTAAAATAATGAGAATGCACGACGATAACGTTGCAACAGGTCGAAAAAGTGACGGTTTGAATTTGAACTCGATTGATACGTTTCGACATTTAAAAGTAAATATCTCGGAAAAAAATCACCACTTTATTGTCCCTAAAATACAGAGACAATACAGCACTAATAATGGCGAAGAATAAACAAGATATAGTGTTTGGCAATGACTAGAAAATTCGTGTGAACTTGGTCCGCTGTGGTTTGGGATACAACCATAAAAAGCGAGCTAGCAAGTTCAAACCTGGTTAATTTTTTTTTTTACCTCAGAAAGAAAGTCGCGAAACATCGTTTTTATCAAACTTACCTTGAGTAGAACATGTTGTAAAAATTACCGTTAATAAAAAGAACAAAACTAAACTCTTCATTATGAATGTTTTTTTCTTTTGCTATAAAAAGCCAACAAACCGCAAATATTCTTCACAGGATGATTTTTAGACTGCAGTCTTCTGTAACCGTTAATTCAGGGTTGCCAAATACGCTTAATAAATCCTTAACGAATTATGAGTAGACCTTCAATTAATTCATATGCAGAATTACATATACAAATTTCGTATTAAATGTATAATACATTATTGTATATTTATAATAACATAGTGTAGTTATAATATACTTTTTGTTACCAGGTAGTCATAAGGTCAAATGTAGAAAAAGTAAAAATATGTCAATCTGGCAACACAGCCTCGACCTCTGTTCTGCTTCGCGCCTTTTTGAGAGCTTATCTCACCACATGAATTGTTCTAGTAGTGACCAATACCATAATGACCACTGACCAGTGAAGTGAATAAAACTTGTCTGCATATGTACATAATTTTACACATTTACTTTGCTTTAAAACCAACCTTGGACGCTCCAGCTGAAATATTTCGTCAACAATAGAAATAAAACTTTGTTTTATCTGACGTGTTCTTTTATTCAACCCATGAGTTTTGACTTGACCAGTGCATTTCTTCACAACAATAATTTACTAAGTGACACATTTTAGCCACTAGTACAGATAACTATATTACATTGGGGGTTGTTTTATATATTTTCTAAATCTGAAGTGTCCCTTCATAATTTGCCACTTACAAAAAAAGGAGAACAAAAACCCAACCAAAACTACAGTTAAACATTGCAGAACCTCGGAAAATACTCTTACTAACGTACCCTTAAACAAAGAACAGTGTATTTCTTGATAAAAGGCACACACACGAAAAAAATAAATGGCACTGATATTTCAAGAAACAATACATATACAAGGAAATATTATAGCTTCATAAAACAATCAAAATATGGGTTGTGTATGTACTGCTGTGATTCTGAAGTTGAGGAAATAAAACGACAAAAACCTTACCCAGGGCCAAACTATTTTTGTCTAACACATGACAGATTACACTTTTTCTTGGTAAAAAGTAGTGAGACCAATTTCTGTGATCATTTGTACAGGTTATCCAATCTAATAACTAGTGTGTTAACTAGCTTGCTTGTTCATAAGCAGCTAAATCAACTTGGAATTGGAGTGACTGCAGTAAGCCCCACTCAGAGTGGTAAAATTCAAAGGAAAAACAATTGACGTCATTTGACACTCAATACCTGCATCTGTGCAACGGTTACCTTTACGGTTCATCATATGCTTCTATATGCATTTATAACTTTTATAACAGGTTTTTAATTAAGATGGTGACTGATTTGCCCCAAGTGGATATGCCAAGGAGAAATGCACGAGGACTAGGTAAACATAATATTGCAACAGGTCTTCTGTTCGGAAGTACAGAATGGCTACAGTTTCATTTCATGTCCAGAATAATGTGCACAATTTTTTTTGCCCTTATAAAGTGCAGTAACAAGCCCTCAACCCAGTGGTCTTAAATCATGTAGAAGCAATTTAACAGTTAAGCTTCTACAGCAATAATTTCAACCATTTAAAAACATACCATACTGGAATCACATCACAGTGGCCAGGTTTGAATGGCAACATTACATTCAAGTCCAGCACAGAGACCGCCCATCGGACCAGACCACAGCAAGTAAACAAACCATGGGTTTTCTCCCTTTGGCCCTGGTTTGGTCTTGAATTTCCCATTTCCCTCAAATTTACAACAGCTTCAAGTGCACAAAAAGATAAGAAAAATGTAATTTAATTTAAACACTGTAGCAGCATCTTATGTCTTTTCAAACTTTCTTTTAACGCCATCTTCAAATAGTACGTTGAAGCTTTTAAATCATTGGTTTGAAGGGCAGGTGAGAGATTGTCCACGTTGTGTATTGTAGGACTGTATTCATTTGTGTGTGTGTGTATATATATCCACGTTTTTGTGACCATACTATTGACGCACAGATTTATATGTAGTAATAGATTAGTCTGCTTTTGAAATGAAAACACTGAGTAGTCTCACAGCATGGATCCTGGAGTCACAGCACCAGGTGCTTTTCTAATGCCTTGGATAGCTCTGGCCCGTCGGCTCATCTCCAGACTAAAGAATAAATTCGTTAGCTCAGCTCTCTGCGATTAAAAACCTTCACACGCACACACTCCCCTTCAAATAAACCCCACTTGGACCCCAACTCAGTTGAGTCTTGTAAAGTCCAGTCCATTCTTTGCCCTCATTCTTGCAGTGCTTTAGCTCACAACGACCGAGCAAACGGTCTCGTCCTCCTCAAGTGGGTGTTGCTCTTCTGGCAAAATTAGCAGGTACCCGACTGGGCACCTAGAGGGCCTGGCAGCCCACAGAGCGGGAATCTAATTAACAGCTCAGCTCGAGGCTGTGGCGATGGGCTTTTTGAGCTGCTGCGAGCTAAGTTCTCGTGTTCGGCTTTCCAGCAGAAGGTCGTAGCACGAGTTGCACACCAACACTGGATCGTAGAGCTGCTGATCTGGGATGGGCAGCTTCAGGTGGCAGCAATCTTTACAAAACACGTTCCCACAATTCCTTTAAAGAAAGACACAATGTTAGATGGTTAACATGCTACTGTAAAGCTTGTAAACGGCTTGTTAAATTATCATAGTGCCTGAATTTTGATATGTTAAAACTATTTAAGAAAACAGATATACAACATTTTAATCTTTAGTGGCCATGGTATGAGCAATACACCTGACAAACTGTCAGGTTTCATTGTATGACTTGGCCTCATCTCCTCTCGTAAGACAGCACACGTTGTTTGACAACATCTACATATTGCTTATCCCTTGTGGGACATGAATAATTTTAAGGACACTACAGAAATAGTTCAATAAGTATAATACTTGATCTTGGAAACTGAGGATTCTTGGTCAACTGTGTGTATAGTTCACATTTATACCAGTATATCCCGTTTATTATATTCTTGCCCCGCTATTCTTACCTGCAGTGATGACGTCTCTTAGCGATCCAGAACTCGCTGTCACAGCTGAAGCAATGTGACGCCATGTGGTCTGGAACCCATCTGGTAACCTGTGGGATAGAAAGTGAAGGGCACTTAAAATAAACGTTTGTAACATCTAGTCCAGTGTGATGGTTCTAGTGGTCATAAGTGTAAGATGTCAACCGATGGGGACTCAATGATAAATTTTGTTTGTAAACCCCCCAATTCATTGCTGGTCATGAGTTGGGATGTAACGATACACTTTACCCTCGACGCGATATGATTCATGATACTGGGTTCCCGGTACCATTTTTTTTATTAACAATGAAATTGAAGAGCTTACCTCTGTATCCTTCCTTTCGACACGATCCCAGCTGCCCTCACTGAGGCGGTCTTCGCTGTGGGCCGACAGAGAGTCCTCTTCTTCCCCATCATCAGACTCACGCAGGCACGTCTGTGATAAAAAAAGGCAGTAGAGGTCACATAACAATGCAAAACAAAACAGACCGTTTATCATCTGGAACGTCGCTCACTATATCATCTTCATC
This sequence comes from Microcambeva bendego, assembly GCA_034509265.1. Taxonomy (NCBI): domain Eukaryota; kingdom Metazoa; phylum Chordata; class Actinopteri; order Siluriformes; family Trichomycteridae; genus Microcambeva; species Microcambeva bendego. The sequence goes on along the minus strand of JAYDZG010000028.1, from coordinate 7,564,403 downwards.
GTAGATGTCCGGTTCTGAAGGAGGCGAGCCGCACTGCCTGCTCTCGAGCTTCATCTGGAGCTGTTTGACCTGACGGCGCAGTACCTCCACTTCCTGCTTGTAGTTGGCCTCGATCTGGCGCAGACGCTGCTGCACGGCATCCAGCGCCACGGGCAGGCCGTCGTCGTCCAGGCAGTGAGCGACTAGAGGACCCTGCCGGAACGACGCCGGCCCCAGGGCCGAGGAAAAAGAAGAAGAATTCCACAGTGTGGCGTTTTTAACTGCCGACATCCAAGCGGGCTGGACCGGACTACCCAGACTCCGCGGCGGCTCTCGATGCAAGCCGTTGACGCTTCCTGCCTGGGCTCGAAGAAGTTTCTTAACACTTTGCGCCCACTTGTCGTCGTTTGAGGCTGGGAACGTCGTCTGGGGCTTGCTGAGAACTTTCTGAACAGGATGCAGGTCCTCCTCACACTCATCCTTGATGGTCTCAGTCGAATCTTCCAGCTTGACCGGAGAATTAAGTTTTTTGATCGCTAAAAGCTCAGCAGCGGTAGATGAAGTGAGGTTATGAGTCTGGATGGTGACATTGGAGACCGGACTATGGTGTGGATCTTCAGGTATAGGGAGTGAAGAAGTGGTGTTAGTGTTAGCAGTCCTTGCAGGCTCTTCCTGTGGCGAAGATGGGAGAGGTGGACTGGTGATTTGAAGCACAGCCTGCTGTAAACTGGGTGGGGCTTGGTGTTCTGGTAGGGCGGAGTCTAACGTTAAGGGGTGAGGCAAGGTTGGCAACGGCTGCGTGGTGAAACAAGGCTCTGCTTCGACTTCTCCCAAGCCTGGACAGAATGGCTGCATGGATGACGTCTCCATCTCCTGGTCGTCATCGTCCACTCTGGTGTCGTTGGTAAAGTCCGGGCTGTCTGAACGACTGCCGGCCTGGCCCGACACGGTCTCCAGAGCCGGCCGTCCCTCTTGGCAGTGCTTGTTGAGGTTTGGGTCGCTGGATGTCCGAGTGAGGGCCACGCCGTTTTCGAAAGCGGACGCCAAGTTGTCCATCGAGCGCGTCTTGGGGAGCCTATGGGAAAAGATACAACTATGTTAGTGGGCATTCTATACAGTGCCATCATGTTATATTCCATGTAACGTGCATGTACACTTTTGAGTCACATGATTTACATAAATAAGTTCGTACACATGTATATATGTTACTTTTTATATATGTACCAAGCCACTAGGATGCACAAGCCAGTGCATTGTGGTGCAGGTCTCAAGCCTTGCTGCCAATCTCAGGGTGATAACCCAAAACTCTACCCACTAGGCTACCACTGTAAAAGTGTTTTTATTTACAATATATAATGAATCAGTCTAAACATTCCTTTTCTAACCTTCTTTCAGCAAAATTGGCTTTGGAATCCACAAAACATTCACCAATATATTCTATCATTTACTTTGGACTCTCCAAGAGAGGGCAGCATCCGCTCATCAAATCTGAAAAGCTCTTTGTGTGGCAGACATACTGACCTATCAAGCGAGCGCGAGGTGAGCTCATCTCCCTGGGTGGAAGGGCTCAGGTAGTTCTCCATAGTGTCTTCGGCTGCAGTGCACGGCGACGAGGTGGGCAGGTAAACAGCTGTCCACAACTGCAGAGCTCGGGTGTGGCACACTGGCTGCAGGACCTGTGGCACGTATCAGTGGTCAAAAGTTAACATGGGGATCAATCCTAGATTATTCTTAAATGTTAGCTTTTTTGCCTTGTATCTCTTGCTCAAGGGTCCAACAATGACTGCATAATAGTCCAAAGCTCTATCCACTAAGCTAGCACTACCACTGACGGTATTCCTGCCTTGCGCCAAGTGTATGATCGTCAATTTTGTACCAACCATGTCTGTCAAACATCAACCACAAACATGAGAAAAAAGAATAATTATAGGGGGAAGCCATGACCTGGTGGGTAGAGAACTGAGCTTTTGAGTAGAAGGTTGCCATTTAGATTCCCAGCACCGCCAGGTCACGACCAAAGGGCCCTTGAGCAAAGCACACAACCCCTAACTGCTCCCCAGGTGCCGTAACCCTCAATTGCTCAGACTGTACAGTGTAACTAATGTAAGTCGCTTTATTAAATGTGTTTTGAGGACATTACCATGTCATGGCACGGGATGTAGAGAAAATTCTGGAAGTTTTTATTGCCGGCTCTTAACAAGGACCAGACGGAGCATGTCCGCTTGTAGACGTTCCGAGCTTCTCGCTCTCTGGCGTTATTGCACAGGAAAGTACCGTACAGACACGAGTATGTGTGCTGTACCAGCTTGACCTACAAACAAAAAAACAAATCATAACTTTTACAGTCCCGACACTTCACATTTCATTAATAGTTCTAACTTTGGTGCATGTGGTGTTGTGGGGGTCTATCATGCTTGAACACTACTGCAGTCTGTTCGAACTTCATACACACGTCCACGTCACATGGCTAAAAATGTTCCACATTGGTTGGACGTCTATGACCAAGACTTCCCAGACCTAAACCCGATTGGGCGTCTGTGGGTCCGCCATCGCGTTTGCTCTAAGGATGCAGTGCAGTTAGCATGCATATACAGAATATCATTAAATGCTTAAAAGGAAATTGGAAGACGTATTTATCAAATGTGATTAATATCATTTGCATGTATGTAAAAGTTTAATTATGAAAAATATAATTCAGGGACCAGAATCAGGAAATGTTATTTTTTAGTAAGATTAAATGAGAAATGCCCAAGAGTCGTACCAAAAAGGCCTCGGTGAACTCAAAAAGACAGGGGAACTGCTTTAGGAGCTGATGAACGCAGTCCAGCCACTGCAAGAAGACCGGACACTGCTCGTTTACATCTTCCACGTTCTCACCATGCCCACAGCGATCTGCAAACTTGTGGCCGAAATCCAGCCACTCTGTCTCCACAAGCACCTGGAAACCCTGCAGAGATCCACCAAGTGAGAGAAAACCATGTTAATAATGATTTTACGTCTTGCCAAAGCGATTGGATCCTTTTTCTCTATTTTTGAGTTCTGTGCTTTTTTACCTCGATGGTTCTGTAATAGGGGTCGAGCAGGACTTTGGCGAGAGCCACGATCTGTGGTGTGCGGTCCCAGCCGTCGGAGCAATGAACCAGCACAGGACGTCCATCTCTCTCCACGGCGTTAGACACCAGAGTAGCCGCCTTCAGCATGACGGACAGATGCTGCAGCCAGCGAGTGCTCTCTAGCGCAGACAGCCAGCTGGGGACAGGAAGTAACCGACCGTTACTGTTGTAACTGAGCACAAAAAACGGCCTAGAAATCTCTGATTAGTTCTGCAGGCAGGCAGCATGAATAAGACAAACACACGTTTCATATAAGCAGGACATTTAAGATGCCCCTTTAAATATCATAAGCCTGACCCAGTTATGACTGGCAGACCCTCTTATTTTCTGGGTGTGCCTATATTTGTTATCAGGAGTATATTATGTTACAGTCTAAAGTCAAGCTTGTCAACCGGCAGTGCTAAGAAGGTTGAACAAACTGATTCTCTAAATAAACGAACATCTATGATGGTTATTAGACGAAGTGAGTCAGGAAATATTTAACTGTACTTGTGAAGGCTTCATGTTACTGCTCTTTTTTCTATTATGTCTACTCATATTTTATAATTATATTTATGCTCTTCTTTGGGTATAACTAAGACCTTGTGAGATTTTTGGGTGATGTAACCTGAAGAATACAGAAAATAAGCCAACTGTTTTTGATTTTCAGTTTATCTGGATGCCACTGCCTCATATGCAGAATAATTAACAGCCTCATCAGCGTTGCCAGATTGCAAGTGGTTTCCAGCCAAAAACCATTTAAAAAAGCATCCCCCCCTCAAATCTGCCTAATCTGGCGGGAAACCACCGAATCTGGCAACAATGCGCAGCAGTCATGTCATCCAAGGTTACTTGATCTCTGCTGACAGGAGCTCGACAGCGCCCCCTGTCCTCTCCACTGTCTAAGGAAAAATGGTGGCCGGCTAATGTAATGCAGCCAGCGTAAAAGACAGTTAAACACCCGTTAAAAGCAAAATGCCAAGATACTTACAAAAGCAGGCGCTACTTTGATCTAGTAAGGCAGGCCAAATAAAAGGAGAGAGAGAGAAACGTGTGGCCTGCGGGCCGATTTGAGTCTGGCCTAAAATGAATAATAAAATGTCAGCTTCGTATACTTACTTGCCAGGATCGGGGATTTGACTGCACACTGCTCTAAGAGACTGGAAACTGTTCCTGATGGAGTGGATGTTGGCCATTCCCATAAACATCACCTCACAGTTGGGGTAGTATTCTACACACACACACACACACACACACACACACACACACACACACACACACAGACACACACACACACACACCATGGTCCTGATCGTTAAAAGGCAGAACCCATCTGAATAAGACATCACACTGTACTGGATGGAAAGTAGGGGGAGCAGTCAACTCTAACCATTGCTAAAGAATGATTACATAATATGTGTGTTATGATAACATGTGTCTGTGTGTGTGTCTGTGTGCAGGAGTTGAGGAGCTGTGGTCCATCAGTTACCTTCACATTCACAGCCGCCTCCCTTGGCGCGGTTGGCGACTGCAGCAGTATAGGAGCGGGCATCAAGGATCAGCAGTTTTTGAGGTGTGGTGCTGGCATCAGGAATGGCACCCACGGCCAAAGAGGAGTCTGAGAGGAAAAGAGAGAGTGCAAACAAAAGGGGGGCATTAAGAAATCGATAAGCATTTCCCTTATAGCGCTGAGAACTCGCACAAACACACATTAGGAGAATGTTGCAGCAGGTTTTCTCTTATTTACTCAGTAAAAGTATGAACTCACAAACATGAACAGCTGGAGTTTGCTAAACACTACTGGAAACGCTCAGGTTGTATTTAATTTAAAAGAATGGTTTGAGTTACTCCCACTACCAGCTGGTTAAAGATCTATGATGCGCTGGAAATGCATCACAAAGTTTTCCAGCAGGAGGGATCCCAAACAGTTACATGATAATGATTTTAGATACAAAATCAAGCTTGGCTGTGACCACTCTATTGTCTACTCACGATAAAACTGGAGCACAAGAGAAAAGCCAGAGTAGAGGACCAAAAGAAATGATGTGCTTAGTATGCTAAGTGGATTAAATCCCTCTGAACACAGCGCAGTGAAAAATATCAGACAACCTTGTTATAATTATAGACCTATTTATGCAACAGCTTTTATTTCTAGATGAGAAAGTAAAAAAAAAAGAACATTAACATTAAATTTCTGGCCTCACAACAAAGGTTAAGAAACAAAAGCACCAAGTCTGGGCTCTGGCTCTGAGCATCCGGTCCAAATTAAAACCTGTTCGTGTTTTCTAGCAAAACGAGCTTGTGTTTGGAACCAATTACTCCTGGAACCCCATCAAATTCTCATGCTCGCCTGGTTGCCTGATTTTCTGTCGATGTGTTAGTGGACTGGGACCATTAACGAATTAATTGTCTCTGATACTTGCGGTTCAAGTACAGGTTGCAGCTCACATACATAGAACCAACAGAAGCAGCTTAACTAAACACTTAAGTTGAGTGTGAGTGGTTCTTCAGGAAAAGTCACCGGCACAGCGGTGAAAACGTTGAGCTGCGTGTGAAGGAATCCCAAATATGGTCATTTTTAATATCATGTTAAATATACTATTGAGTAATGATGTAACGATGCACCATGAATCGAGGAATCGATTCACCTGAGGCACGATTCAAATCTCAAATGTTTAATAAATCCATAGGGCCGCTATACACCAAGTTGCCGAATTGGGCTTACCTCAGAAATGAAAGTATTATCTATTTAGATGAATAAAAGATAAAAGGAAACTTAGTAATATTTGTCTTCCATCTCATTTTTTGTGAAAAAATATATATTTATTAGGATTAACGTCATGTTTTTTTTACACTTTTGGGTTACATTCATGACAGACACACGGTTATTCGTGATACCCACAGTGGGTAGAGTGTATTATTACCTCCCATGTATTATTACCAACTACCGAATGTATCAATATTTGCAATATACCACCAAGCCGTACTGGCGTAATAAACCAATATACAAAGGAAATAACAGGCCAATGTTAAGTGACCATACGGTTCCATTTTCAAAAGCAAGCAAGAGAATGAATTACTGCCAATTCTGCTCAAAACTTTGGAAAGATCCCACACAAATGCACTGATAATGCACAAATGAATAAACCACATGAAACCAAATCTCTGAATGCCTAAAGTCATCAGCCTGAGCTAAAACGAGGACTCATTTGGAACCAGCATGGGCTTAATGAATCATGACACAGGGACACACCCACACGTCTGCACCAGAGATTCCAGACTTGAGGTGTGCAGAGTGTATTTACCGAAATCACAGTCCGAAGGGTCTGTGCCGTCCCCTCGGGTCCTGCAGGACGCTCGAGATCCCGGATCCAACACACAGGACTTGGCTATGGACGTGACAAGATACTCGTCCTCAGTGTTCCTCCATCCCCACCAGCTGATCTCTGGCTGACTGCAGCGAGCAATCACCGCACCGTTCTTCTGATGCCTGAGTCAGACAGATATTTAGTTTCGGCAAGAAGTAACATTATGAACATCAAAGCCTGTAGCATTCATCTTACAGCAGTTTTAAAAAGCAAGGGGGTGAAAATGATCGTAACTCATTCTCAAATCTGAAATGTTGTGCTCAGGTTGCACATCGTGATAAGTCGCTGACAGGTTCGAGTCTCGGCTCTGCTACCGGTCGGCTGGGTTCATTCCTGCGGGCGTAGCCGGCTCGATCCTGGAGCAGATTAAATTGCTTTCTGGTGTGCGGGCCGGGTAAATGACCGGATTGCATGGAGGGGCGGGGCTGTGTGAAGTGGAGGAGCGCATAGGTCAGGGCGCGACATGTCGCTATGTGCAAATCCAATTAAAAAAAGAACCAGAAAGAACCTGTGAATGCATCTAGAGTGTGATTCAATCAAACTGGTCTGCACTAAATTGAGAGAAAAGGGAGGTTGAGGGCACTTGGCTGGTGAGAGAGCAAAATACGTTTGCTGGCAACCCTGAATGAAAGTGGAAAAAAACCTTTAAACACAGAGATTTCTTTAACTTGTATTTTAAATAAAACTTAAAAATGAGCCACTGAATTTAACAACTACGAGGAGTGTTCACATACTTTTGGCCATATAGAGTATCTCACATGGACAAACAGCCTTTAGCCTATCATTATAATATCATGAGTTTTTTGGTCTTGTACCTGTACACCACCACTGGGATTCTTTTCCAGGACCTGAACGAGGCGACACTTTCCAGTTCTTTATCAGTGATCCATACTGGCACCAGCAGCTTTTGGGGATAGCTGGAGCACAGCCTGGTGTAAAAGAGAGAGATAATAAAAACACACACGATACATAAACACTGAACAGATGAAGGACTGTTTAAAACATCTGGGATCATTGGAAGCTTAATCAAGCTCTGAGCAGCATGAATGTAACCAGGTTGTTCGTTTACACTCGTCACTGCTGCATCCGAGTGCATTTTTGTCCCACAGATATGGCACAGTGACACATAGATCAGTGCCCCAAGAGCACCTTGTGTATCGTGCAGATTACATCATGGCGTAGCAAATTCAATTAATTAAAGGAAAAACGTGTATCGCCGTGCTTCTGAAGTAAAACCATTCCAAATGAAGACTTTCCGTCGTACTATCTTAAGGAATGGCACCACAGACTGAAAGTACTTGATTTATTTCTTCTTCTTTTTTTTTTTGATGAAGAATTCCACATTCTGTGCCTGTCTGGCTGGCCGTTAAAAAAAAAAAAAAAAAAGTCCCATAAGAGAACACCTAGGGCTGAAAGATATCTAAAGAGCGTCTGTATTAAAACAAGCAACAGCAGTGGTTTAAGTATTTTGCATAGTAAAATCTGGACTTTAAATCTAGTAGTTGTGGTTTAGTGTATTTGCTTTAAATAAGCTGCTCATTGCAGCAGTAGATCTTCTGCAGAGACCCATACGTGCATAATTATAGGACAAACAGTGGGAGGTTTCTCGTCCAGGGCCAAATCTCTGACACTAAGTGCTTGTCTGGCAACCTGAACGTTTTGGAAGCTTGTTCAGAGCTCGGTGAATACTGGAGGCGAGGTATATATATACATATATATGTAACTAAATGTTAAATTAAAGCAACTCAAATACGTTTGAGGAAGCTTTTAGGGTTGGAACATCCTACACTATTTTTGAAAACAGACATGCAGATCGATCTGTTACAGGGACGTCACATACTTGAAGTTGCAGTTGATGTCGGACACTCGCCACGCGTTCTGCATATCGAAGCCCATTCGCCTCGCCTCCAAATCCATCCTGTAGCGAACATTGTCGCCTAGGAGAGACAGAACAGGTAGGGGACAAAAACATTAATGACAGGACTGTTCATCATCAGTTCAGTTCATTTTCTTTAACCCCTTCTCCTAATTAGGGTCGGGGAGGGGTGCTGGAGCCTATCCCAGTCCTTAAACAGTCAGTGGAAAACGGGTAAGAACCAGGCCCGCATCACCGGGGAATGGAACCCAAGACCTTCT
>JAYDZG010000028.1:7530052-7546628 GCA_034509265.1 Microcambeva bendego | reverse complement strand
TCTCTCTCTCCCTCTCGCTCTCTCTCCCTCTCTCTCTCACTCTCCCTCTCTCTCTCTCCATCTCCCTCTCTCTCTCTCTCTCCCTCTCTCCCTCTCTCTCTCCCTCTCCATCTCCCTCTCTCTCTCTCTCTCCCTCTCTCTCTCCCTCTCCCTCTCTCTCTCCCTCTCTCTCCCAGCAGTATGTTCTGAAAGTCCAGAGACTGGAGAACAGACATTGCACTTTCCCTACATCATTCGTTTCCAGAATGTATCGAGTCGCTCACATCTTTAATCGTCACTTCTACCCACACGCGGCACTTACGAAGCAGTTGAGCATGGAGCAAGAGACGCGGTTGGTCCGGCTCATGGTGAGAGGGGGCAGGGCTCGGTCGCCCTGGAGACACACACCGACGGGAGCAGCGAAATAAGCAAAATCATCCTTCCTTCTCCTCTGACGCCGTCCTGCTCTCTCTCTCATGTACGAGTCCGTTAAAGATCCACGTCTGTGTCCTGGACGGCGTATCTACAGATCCATCGGGGTCGGAAGATCCGGCTTAGCTGCCTCTGATGGACCGGTGAAGGGAACGTGCGTGAGGACCCCTTGACGCACACTTTTAGTTCGATTGACTGTGCCTGCTGGTAACGTACGACCAAGATGGAAAGAAGAAAGAGGCGTCAGGTGGATGTGAACAGAGAGGCTGAAAGCGGAAGAAACCGGGTAGTGCTTGATGTTAAGCTCCGCCCCTGACAATCGCATCCTCTTTTACTCGTGTGCACCTCCCTCTTATCCCCCCCACCCCTCCACACGCTTCTGGGTTCACCCTTCACCGAGATTATATCTGCGCCAGGCTGCTACCTCGGCATCAGAGCCGGGCGGCTTCGAGAACATCGCGTAAATAAAAACGTGACGAACACTCATCCAACAATGTCTGCCGAGTAGCCTTCATTACAATCAAGCACACACCAGATTGTCTTCTAGGTGCACGTCTGGGGAGCCAAAGGAGGAGGAGGAGGGATGTATCAGCATACGGTCACGATGGTCGAGAGAGGGAAAGTAACAACAGGAGTGAGAGGGGAGAGAGAGAGAGAGAGAGAGAGAGAGAGAGAGAGAGCATGCACCAATGACACAGCAATCTTCACAGAATCCCCTCCCCACCTCCACGAGTCTTTTTTTAAACCACTCAAATCCTCTCCGTGTCCCTCACTGCACTGGATGCTGCAACTAGCCAACGAGCCTCCTGTCCACAGCATCTCTGAGGACGACGTGTACCGCTCGACTTTCTCGGACGGTGTCGAGTACGTCAGCAGGCATCCTCTGCAATGTCACGTCTTACATCATCAGGGGTGTAAAGCACTTCAGCTTCATTGGTTTGTTCCACACAAGGTTCTATTTCTTTAATCTGGCCATTTTAATATTAAATGTCAAATACAGCACTATATATTTATATTCACTCATCCTAGCAAAACGAGAGGTAGTCATGTGTTTATTTTAAATACATCACTACCTAAAGACATGACATAACCTTTCTGGCTCTTTAAGAATGTAAAGGTAAAGGCGACTATATAAGGCTCGCAGTTCGACTTTTGACGCTACGGCCGGGGGTCGCAAAGTCGTCGAGGGCTGCGGCCCAAATCGCATCCAGCACTTCAACCGCACAGTTCGATGAGTGGTACGTTCTACTGATGCAAGAAAGTGCGATTTGGGACGGAACCGAGATCTCGGAGATTTACCTTTTTTTGCTTCTTTCAAAACATAAAATATAAAGAAAATATTTATTTAATCCGTGCTATATATAACAATTTGCAGTTTGTTTATATGCATTTATTTTATTAAAGCAAAATTATTTCTTATCCGATAACTTGATTAATCACTGGAATTAACGACAGAATACTCGATTACAAAAATAATCGGTGGGTTTCCTCACACAGTCCAAAGACATGCTACCAGGTTGATTGAAGACACTGAATTGTCCTGTAGGTACCTGCAATGGACTGGCACCCCATCCAGGGTGTTATCATGTGCCTTGTGCCCATTGAAGAGCTGGGATAGGCTTTAGCACCCCTACAGCCCCTAATAAGAATAAGGGGTTAAAGAAGATGAACTGAACTGCCACCAAGTTATGGGAATAGCAGGCTATCATTAGCCGCTGGTTACCCCTGCACATATGATCGGGGAGTGAAAAACATGACCTTTGGGCTACAGGGTAGACCTATTTCGGTGGGGCCGCCACTGCGTTACATCATACCGGCGCATTTAAGTACGAATGCTGATGTCAACGACCGGCGTGTTTGAAGCTCGGTGTGAGTTCAGGTGAAGTGAAAGACCCGCTGTGTAAGAGATTATGTGTTACTGAGGATGACATGGCGGACTCATTAAGACGTATTTAGGTCATCTTGCTGCATCCTTGAGAAACTTAGAAGCACAGACACCAACAATGTACAATTACTTTGCAGGGTAATAAAATGATGAAGGATTAAGCAAAAAACGCCTTTCGGCTGCTCCTGTTTGACCCCGATATGGTTTTACACCGGATACCCTTCCTGAAACAGCCCCCCGTATTTATCCAGACCTCGGACCGGCACTACAACAAACTGGCTTATGCATCCATAGTGGCAAAGTACTAATAGGACAAATCAGTGTCTCCAATTAATCTGACTGCAGGGTCCTTTCTCAGGGGAAATAAGGCTTTATTCAAAATTGTTTGTGTCTAAAAAAACGATTATTTATTATTTAGATAAATAAAAGAATCACAAACACCGTATTTTATGTTTAAGAGAAATAAATAAAAGGGAAAAAAATTCAAATCATGAACCAAGTATCGTGAATCGTATCGTATCGAGTGTATCGTTACGTCCCTATTGAGGACCACTTCACTACACCACAGAAAAGCCTCTTACACCAACAATCCGATGGCAAATCAGTTACTCAAAATGTCCAAGTTGGAAAAGTCCCATTCAGCTTTGTGTATGCTGGTGGATGTGGTGTCAAGACACTAACAAGTATGATCAAGTATTAGAGTATGAAGGTCGTGAAATGTGGCACTTCTTTGGGGAGTAAAAGAATCAGTGAAATCGTTGATTTATAAGATCAAGGTCCGTGAAAACAGCACATATTCTGTGGGATTTACTAGGGCTCTATTTTAGGAGTTCAATCTGGGCACAATGTTGTGCTACCAAACAGGAATGTGCCCTCACCGAGGCCCCAGAGTGTCATTCTTTGTGTCAACTCGACCGGAACGGAGTGCTGCCAGGTCAGTAACACTTTGGGTAAAGACCCAACGATGGGTATATTAGTCATTTTGGTGGATGGGTCGGACAGTATGAATAAGCTACAACAAAAACCAAACCATGTGGTTGGATCCAGTACACCAGCTCACCACTACAGAGGGAATCCTAACCCAAATAACTACTCCATTTTGCTCTTTAATTCCACTTTAAAGTTTAAACTGGGAACATTTTGGAGTTACAATAAACACTTTCACTTTTGTTCTGTGTGTGTGTGTGTGTGTGTGTGCGCACGAACACATCTGCTCGCTTATCTAAACATATATCAATCAACACACACACAAATCTAGTCCTACCATGTCGTCGGCAGGTGCTCGGTCAAGCGGGGCTCCGCTCTGGTTCCTCCAGTTCTCCTCCTTCTGTCTGCTGGACTCTTGTGCTTCGACTACAGCTTCTGCTGACAGAGTATGAGACAAAATAAATGCGTGAGGCCCACACAAGTCAAGGCTGTTACGTGTCGTGTATCGCACGTTAAGCCAAGTTTGCTCCTACAGAGCACATGAAAACAGCAGGACAGAGCGAACAGTGAAAACCATTCTAGGGTCATGTGATTCAGATATTTTTTAAATACAGTTTCGCAGTTGTGATGAGCCAATCTGGAAAAGCTCATATCTAGCTTAGACAATTGTGTGTTACTTTAATATAGCGGCAAATTCCACTGTCCATTCCATTAACAACTCACACATTAACATGTGTTGGTGTGAGTGCCGGGGGTCTCCTAGGATCAGACATGCACAAGGCAGCACCTGCAGTTCTGCACCACTGGTTCCACATTCATCTTCAGAAGCACAGTGACTTACAAGTCTTAAAGGAGCATGACACCACCATGCCAGAGCAGGCCTCATGAAGTACCAGCAAACTTTACGCAGACCTCGGTGTGACTGAAGGAACCGGTCTGACAGATGTACATTCTCAGCACAGACCAGAGTGAAACCAAAACTGTTCACAGAAATCTGAGGACTTCCCCATGGTTATTACTTATAAATACAACAATGCAAATCATGTGATCTAAAGTTTTAAATATAATTATTATAAATACTGACCTACAAGTGTGTGCAAGGTGTATGGAAGGTAATCGTTGTTATCAGACGTTGCTTTACAAGTGTTTCAGTTTTGTTTTATATTTTATGATTGCACCACCTGACTTCTAGGAAGTGAATGATCTAGATCATGATCATTATACAGCTTTAACGGCCAAACGATTAAGTTACTGCACAATTCATTTCTTAATAACATTTGAACGCAGTAAATCTGAAAGAATAGTTTCCATTTACACAAATATTTAACATTTTAAACAAAAAAAAAATAATACAAAATACTGGCAAAATAAAAGCAAAAAAGTCGAGCTACCTGCTCCGTTAAATCTCCAGTCACTGACCACGCGCGCTGTGTGTACACACACCAGGCACGTGCTACCCCGCAAAAAGCCTAACACTGTGGAAAGCCAAGAACTCCACACCCCCACAAAAACAACATGGATCGGTGTGGGGCTGCCAAATATCCATTCTTTATCATTTATTGAATAACAGTAATCTTTTAATAATATTTTAATAATATTTTCCTGTTGGATTCAATTACACATGGCTACATGACGTCTTTGGTTAAACCCACTTTAAAACCGAGCATCTATGAATTTTATCCTGGTATGACCTAAACAAGTATTTAAATTAATAGACAAATGAGTCTTTGGTTAGCCAAAAGAAAAAATGATAAGTGATGTAATATGAAAATTCCTTAAATGACACTTGACACATACTTTGTGACTTTGTTGTTTAAAGAAAATAAAAGATGACGACGTAATGCAACTTGCATGTCTTTTAAATGAAACCCATTAATACAAAGCCATTCAATGAAAGTCTGATTAAACAAAACACAGATATCAGATAAATCCGACTGGTCGGATTCACAAGCTCGTTACGCTATATTTAATATAGATTTCACTTATCTGATTTTTTTAATGTATATGCAACATGTTCGCCTTGACCCTGTTGGCCTTCCACAGATGGGAGTGACATGCGTGGTGTACGTGCTGTTCTCCAGCAGCATTTAGCTGGAAGGCATGGTGCCTTCTCCAGTCTCCAGAAGACCCTCAAAGAAACAATAAAGGCTTTGCTAACCACCCCCAAGTCACCACAGCCTAAAGACTCAGGTTACACCGAACACACAAGAAATAGCTGCACAGTTTTCATTCACTAGTGCAGTAAATGAATAAATTTAGATGATAATCCAGTTCCCTTCAGGTACTTTGTGTAATTTTCAGAGATATTTTAGTTGAGAAGCATCACTTTCTTAACCATCGAGTTGCATTCTTCACACCTCCTACTACTAAGTTTCACTCACTGTGCAAACTTCCCAGATCAAATTACTTACAACACCATATCTGAATTCCATGCTGTGGAATAAATGAGACACAAATAGTCCATTTTTAATTTTTCTTTGGCAATAAGCAATAGATAATCCATTCCTTTTGAAAATTCCTCTGCAATACTGATATTCCAAAAGCCTTGATCATATTTTATGGTAGTGGTTCTGATTCCTTCTCTGATTAAAACATCAGAGCTTATTAATATAATTAAAGCATTATATCCCAACAATCATTTGGCTGGCATCTGCAATGAAACTCAGCTTGCAGACACACCAACACACCCCTAATGACACACCCCCCTTCAACAGCAAACTTGCTCAATGGCTGGAAATCCAGTTCATGTTCTAACAAATATGAAATGTATATAAGGAGAAGTGTGAGGTTGATCATTAGTAGCATTTCTTACCTGGTCGAAGGGGAACGATCGGGAAAAGGGTTCAGTCCTGAAGAAAAGATTTTTAAGAAGAAAACTTGGACAGAACTCTAAACACTTGCTCTCTGCGGAGCATTAGCGCTGCCTTTCCGAAGTACAAGTGAGCTCACTCCTCCTACTCTGTACACTCCTACCATCGGTGACACACATTTACTCTCACACATTTATTCACTCTTCCCTGGCTTGTCCTGTTTATTTCTCTCCAGCGTTTTTTCCCCCTTATGGTCAGTAAAAAAAATATTAAACTTTATAAGGGTTTAAACTGGCTGGTAAAAAACACAACTAACCAATAGAAAACCAGATGACCGGTCTGTGTTTAAAGTAAACACTGAGTGCTGATTTTTCTTTACCAATAATCAGTGGATCACTGGTTTCAGGACAGTCACATGAACGCCTGTCATGAAGGAAATAGAGCTGAAAAAAAAACACCCACACCTTCCTCAACTAAGTAGAATGCAAGCCAGAGCAGAGCAGAATCAAATTATAGCCAGACATATACCTGAGCAATCATGATTTATTAATGAAAAAAAGCTCAACACAACCATGAACTGTCCCAGAGTTGGTCATCTGGTCTAATTTGGCATCAAGGCAAAAAGAGCCTTGGCCAGGGAAAGGATAAAAACCCTGACAGCCCCTCTCAAAGATCGAGATTGGAGAACCTGTTGGACGGAAAATCATTTCTGCAGCAGTAAATACACAATGTCTTTATAGCAGAGCATGTTATTGAAACATCTGTGCAAACACTTTAAGACAGCAGTTTGCAGATGCTCACATGAAGTCTTGACATATCCAAGTAGACTTTTCAAGATTTCTATAAAATACTGAATCAAGTTTTGGTGTATAGTGACTGGTTAAAGTGGCATTTATATCAGTTAGCCCTTTAAACCCAAAACCTCTTAACAAAGTCAAGGTGTCTTAATGCTTTCTAGAGCTGCCAAATACACACAGAATACACCATAAGAACCACTTTTATAATGTCGTGTTGGTCCAGCTTTTGTCCCTAGTCAAACTGGCTCAAACCCTTTCGCTCACCCATTTTTCCTGCTTCTAACATCATCTCTGAGGATAAAACGTTTACTTGGTGCCTAATATATCCCAACCACTAACAGGTACAATGAGACAATCCGTCATATTCGCTTCACCCATCAGAGGTCATAATGTAATGCCTGATCAGTGGATGCACTAAAAGTATAAAAAAAGTGGTGGAATAGTTGTTTTAAATCACCGTATAATCAGTAGCACATAAGGTCACTTATTAAGAGTGCGTGCAGCCAAACCAAATAACAGAACACACCCAGCCCTGCCAATCTAAGTGCACTATACAAGGTCCACTGATCAAAAAAAATACACATCACCCCGGATACAATAAGAGTTAGCATGTAAAAAGCTGAGATACATACACACACACACACACACACACACACACACACACACACACACACACACACACACACACAGATCTATGTTTCTGTAAAGAGCAAACAGGGTGATCAGGTCAATTTCACTTCCCAACAAGAGGTTTCAGTTCCGACTTCTTTAAATGCAACACCGACGTGAAGGTGCTTTAAAGCTTCATGGGTTAATTCGACGACTGGTTACTCTTTACAAACACCCGTAATCACTTGAGCATAGCAGCGGTCAGATCTCAAAGTTCAAAGCACGATAAAAATGCTAAGTGTGGCAATTTCTTAACCAGATGATTTGCAGAGGAAGTTCAGACGTATCAAACAGGCAAAGCTAAGTTAGAACATTAGAAAACATTTGCAGAGGAAGTGAGTACAAGTGACTTGATGCTCCAGGCAGTCTGGTTTAATATTATTTCGTTTATTTGTATTTTATGTTACACATGGAGGCCAGAGTAAGTGCATATTGTTCTATTATGTACATGGTTGGAGTGAGAATAAAAGTGAGTCAGAGTCTGATTCTGTCTAATCAATTAGGGGTCTTGCTTGAGAGTCCAACAGTAATTGGAGGGGTTTAAATCAGTGAGCTTTTGATTACTAGTCCAGTCCAATAATTTCTAGGTTTAAACTTCCCTAATTACTTATCTTGAATGTTTCCGTATACTCCACTATTATGATAAGCCTCTACTGACCTTGTTATTTATTATTCAGATAGTGGTGGCATCTCAATCCTGTTGCAGTCCATTACAGTTCCTGTCAGTGCTGACTAGAAAGTTTCTTTAAAGAAACTTATGGCCATCAGGGATGTTGGGTTGTTGACCTTGTTACCTGCCTACGCTCCCTTTTAGTTCTGCTGTCGAAAGCTACTCGCAAGACTATTTACGGTGTGTTGGTCTGGTGGTCCTAAACTCTGTAAAGCTGCTTTGGGACAATGTCAAATTGTGCAAATAACCCACAGAATATGAAATGTTCAATGAAAGAATAAAACACCAATTGCAAGCTGCTCATTTTGCAGAAACGGTTCTGGTCAAGCTATTTCTGTTGTTCTGTATTACCATCATGATACACCGTGTAGACATGAAGGAGTGATGTGCTGAATATCTAAAGCCTGGTCAATGGATAAACGTCTTCTAATGACGGTCAGCTATTAATGAGAAGACATACTAAAAAATGTTAAGCTCTAAATTTAGAAGCAGTTGGACAAGCCATGAGGAAAGTAATGGTTAATGGGCCTGATGAAGCCTTGTGGTTAGGGTACAGAACTACATTTACAGCATTTAGCAGACGCCATTTATCAAAAGTGACTTACAGTATAGTTACAGTACACAGTCTGAGCAATGAGGGTTAAGGGCCTTGCTCAAGGGCCCAACAGAAACAACCTTTGATAAAGGTTGCCAGACCAGCCAGGGCCAACTCATCCTCAGGATTAGTTCTAAGCTTTAGTTTTAGAGACACCCAAAAACAAGTGTTGCAAGATGGCATGCAGATGTGGTGTTACAGTATGAATAGGCTATAAAGGGATTCTCTGTTGCTTCATCTCTTAGCAAAATTAAAAAGGATTCTACTACACAAACATAATCTGCTTGCTCTGACTCGTCCAGTCTTGTTGCTCTCACACCAATATGTAGGTGAGCACAGCAGTTCTTCACATGTTCTAGTCACAAAAACCAGTGGCACTGCAATTTCCAAGTCTTTAGTTGAGGGGGCAGTTGTAGCCTTGTGGTTAAGGAATTGGACTAGTAAGCAGAAGGTCTCTGGCTCAAATCCCCACTACTGACAGGATGCCACTGTTGGGCCCTTGTTTCACTAAGTGTTTCATCAAGTAGTTCTGGACTTTTTATAGTGAGTGGTTTACAATCATTTAATTTCAGTCACAGTGTTGACTTTGTTGCATCACAAGGGTTTACACAATTCAGCAAGCTTTCAAAAGCTACAAACAAAAGAACAGGTCTATGAAACAATCACACCATAACTAGTAATCACACACTGCAGAAGGAAAACAACAAGCACAGCTTGGTAATTACTATGGCGGAGCGGTACGGTGTCGGTTACTCAGAGTCCCCATGGTTCAGTGTACTTGCGGTCTGAGTCATCTGGCTATTTAAAGTAGAACTCTGACCTGAAACACGATCATTCCCCATCAATTAGATATTTCGGCCAGGGCAGTCCTGCAGCTTGGAAGTTTCTTTTCTGTCTCAGCATGACTGTCCCTATTTTATCCCCAATAAATCGAGATCTGTTTATGCTGATGCCTGGAGGCTACAGTTTTATTTAATGCACTTGTTATATTTCCTACATTAATTTGTAGAAAATAAAATATAGTTAACTTGTTAAAATTCAACACTTTGAGGTCATTTTAATACACATTTGTAACCATGAAATTACATTAGTCAGTTTTACTGCTTTTTATTATTATTATTATTATTAAAACAGTCAGAACCTAACACCTTAGACAGTCAGAAGCTAACACCTATTTAAGACAGTCATTAATATAAAAGCTTTATTAACTGGATAGTCTACAAGCCAACATGTGTAATACTTAACAGGACAGTTTTCTAAGTTACCAGTCAACATTCCTCCACAAATCCAACCACTTAATTTCTAAACTAAATAAACATGTTACAAATATAAAAAATGTCAGTGACAATGTAGTAGAAGATGGATGTGTTTGCTGGGAATGTTTTAAAATACATGATCTTTCTCAAGCTACCATTTGTGTGTGACAACATATAAATCTTGATTTTCTTGATTTTCAGTTCAATTGGGGATTTTTGTCGAGAACTTGAAATTTGAAACCATTGTGTTATCTAAACCTTGACATTTTTCAGTTTTTGTGACAAAATACTGCCAATTCCTAAAAAGGAGAGTTGCAACACTGGTGTGTGAGTTTTGCTGGGTTAAATTTAACACTATATGTGGCAGATTAACTGAGGCTGGGATTAACTAGAAGAGCTCTTCAACCTGCTGCCTCCTTCATGGAAGTAGTAGACAAGGACGTATTTAGCCAATCATTATCGTCTTACGCAACGTTACAAAACTGTGGACTGGAGCAACTAAACAGATGAGTAGAGGCTGTTATGGGGACAAACGAGGACACGTGTGTGATGGTGCCCAGCCCCAAATCAGTAAAATGTCATTTACATTCAGTGATCAGCTGCACTTGACAACACGTGATGCACTGATTTACTGGATCTGATCTGCCAGTCAACAATTCAAACAATGCCACATGAGTTACCGAAAATCCCACTCCAGATCTGTATTTACCAGTCGGTAGAATACAATGTGATCTACACAACCGTGGTGTAGATCAAACTTCATTGTTCAATCAATGAAACAAAACGCTAAATTGAACCAGCGAGGTGTGCAGGATGGGTGCAGGATCAATTCTGGGTTAAACACGCGGATGATCGGTTCATGCAAAATAACGCAGAAATGAAAATTTAGTTGAGTTACTCACTCAGAAACAATCAGCTGACCCGACGGTGACTCAGGATGCCCACACGACTTCCGCATTCACTCGCCATGAAATCATCCGGCAACCAATCCCCACCGAGTTCACCCTTATGACGTCATTACTCCAACCGAATAGACCAACCAGCTTCTACGACTCACGCGCTGTACCCAAATCTGCCCATGTGCACTATCTAGTGCCCTACTTGCAGCATTTCAAGCAAACTGTCTTTATAAACCTGATATACAAAAATACCCGACCTTTGTCTCACTCATGAGCACAACGAATGAACTGAAAATACTTAAACAAGTATATGTGCTTGAATTAAATTTAAAATTCACATTGGATTTGTCTAAATTTGCGAGTAGGTATCGCCCGATTTGGAACACAGCACAAGCCGCTGTGGCTCTCGCAGCTAACACACCCACCTGAGAGCCAATCGAACTGTCCCGCCTTTTCAAGAGCCGGACCAATCAAAACTCACAGCGCGGCAACCTGGGGTCACGTGGCTGGGCTGGTGCGCAGAGGGAAATATAACCAGAGGATTTAAAGGTGTGATTGTGAATGTTGTATTATTTACTGTTACCATATTTTGGAAGCACGGTAACATTTATCCACCAAAAAGTCTAAGCAATTGAGGGTTACGAGCCTTAACAGTGGCACCCTGGCAGTGATGGGACTTAAACCAACAACCTTCCACTAACTAGTCCAGTATCTTGACCTCTAGGCTACCACTATGCTAAGTAAAATCAGAATATATAGATGTATGTGCATTTATAAAGCTTTTAAGAATGTGTATAGGGGTAAATAAATTTGTGTAACATCATTGTATTATGTTGTACAATACAGATTCATTATATTGGTCAGTCACAGCTGTTTTGCACACATGGTTCATTTTAAATATCTTCTGTTTGTTAAATTAATTCAATTAAAAATACTCATTTTCTACTTTTTTAGATGTTAAAACATTTCTATATGTTTATATGAATTTACAAACATAGGACCAGTCATGATGGGTTTGATGGGTTGTGTCCAATATCACTAAATAAAAATAATTGTTGTGTGTGTTGTGTCATTTCTTTCTTTTGAACAAACACAACTCTGCAGAAAATATAATCCTAAAACAAAACATATCATGACGTGATTTATAGTCCATGTCTTTTAAAATCCTGCATGACCTTTTGACTTCAAGAGTATGTGGTGGTGCTCGTGGTGCCAAGTACTACTGGCATTGTTGACTCTGTGCCAGGTTATGTGGAGTGAAACAGTCAGGCCAGGTCAAGAAGCAATCATATCACCAGGCAGGCACACGAATCCAAAAAACTAATCTTAATTTGTTAAAACTTGTAGTTTTATTTTCAAATATCTGAATTAAATAGACTTAATTTCATTCCATGGTGCCTGTCTGCTGCAGTAATCTCCCATATAAAGCCAACACCCAGTTACAACACATACCTCTTACTTAATAACCTCTCTCGCCAAAATGACTTCTGTTTATCCAATGTTAATCATTATCTTAGGTTAAATCACATAAAGCGGCAATAATACAAGAGCCTTATTTAATCCCACAAGCCTACAAGAACAGAGCAGTTGTATATTCTTTCAATGCTATTTTATCAACGCTGGGATAGGCTCCAGCACCCCTCCCTGACCCTAATTAGGATAAGGGGTTAAAGAAAATGAGCTGAACTGAACTATTTTATCAACCATATCTGACTCTCAAAGCCTGGTCTCTGAAGTAAGACAGTGATACATGGCGGGGTTGGATTTTTAAATACAAGTGTGTTGTTAGAATCGCTCCTGGATAATCCTCTTGCTGAACCTGTTCCTCTTTTAGATGACAGCCTAACCAGGCTTTAATGCAGGTCAGATTAAGAGAAAAGGAGAAGTGTAAGCTTTCAAAAGAAACAGTAAAAAGAGGCAATGAAACCTTGATTGCTTGGTTCAGCTTTCGGTAAAAAAATAAAAATAAAATAAAAACAAATAATAATATATGTAACATTTATGGCTCTAAAATAATTTAGCACAATCAGGAATTTCTGGAAATACAGGAGAATTCTAGAAAGAGGTGACTAATATTTGTTGTCCATTATATATACACATATTAGTGGCCAGGTTGCTCTAACCAACTACTTAAAGGTCCCAGCATTTCTGAAGGTTTCCACCAGGGGGCATCCTGGGACTAAGTGCATTTTGCATAACACATAAATGACACAAAATGTTGGTTCCTGAAAGGTTGAAAACTGTTAATAGTTTTATAGGAAGCATCAAATTCATGATGTGTGTGACCGGTGTTGACGTCAAATCCACATCTGGTACTAAAGTTATGCACTTAAGTGTAGCTCAAAGAGTAAAAACTGGGGTTTTCCCCAAAACACAGGTGCGGCTTTAAAATTTATAATCCATTTTAAACAACCTCCTCCTCGCACGAACACACACACACACACACACACACACACACACACACACACACACACACACACTTCTTTATGTGATTTCCCCCTCTCAGTAGTATCAAACCTAGTTCCATAAACTGCTAGTACCCATGCTATCACCATGACATTTCAGATTTGTATACAGTTTTATATTTTAATGCAGTATTGAATATAAATGTATATATTGCATTATTATTCCAAACCTTGTAGCATATTCAGACTTGCCAATAAGTCAAAAATAAACTGATGTTTTTATGTTCTTTAATTTAATTTAATTTAATTTAATTTAATTTTATAGGGAAATGTGGTCCTGGTATAACACAAAAGTCTAAATGTGTGATTGGTTTTAAAATGTTGGGCTTATATAGACCCTGGTGTGGGTCCAAACAATGACAACCAATTCAAATGGTTGACTCTAGTTGAGTTCTCAGCATGTCTGATAAACAAAGCTTACACGGCGCATCTCTCTATTAAGTGTTACAGCGAAGAGTCTCAATCATTTTGTAAGTATTGTGTTTCCGTATTTCACTTTCATTCTCTAAATCTGTTTCCATGCTATCAAATGGAAAGTGTATATAGGACCTGGCAGACTATCAGATCAGAAAGCTATGTCAAAATTATTCATTTACACTGATCCCAGACCAGCCTTACGTTTCTTCTTTAATAGTTAATCATTAAATGATGATTTTGGAGAAAAAAAAAGATGACAAACATTTGTATCTGGGTTGCAAGTGAACAAAGAGGAGGGTAAAGGGGTGTTGAACTAAAGGCCAATCGCTGTGGGATCTGACGCCAGTACTTATATGTCGATAAGTCTGTAATATGACTGCTTTTGATTGTCCATCCCTGTGAGCAGTGCTCATCGACAGCAGCAATATGGTGAGAAATCTATAGAAATAATATATACTTATACTAAGATGTGCTACAAGTATCCTCAAAAAACGTTTTTGGTTGGTAACATATATATATATTATATTAAAATATATTAATCTGATGCACTGTAAATCCCACGTGTGTTAATTTATAAAACCAGAAAATCTTATTTTTTTGTTAATTTCTAGACAAGCTACACTGACAAAGGGGAAAAGGTAAAAATAAAGATCACTGCTGGTTTAGTACAGTATTCGTTCTTCTTTAAATCTGATTTTCTTTTCTCTGGGTTTTCTGTGTTACAGCCTGAGAGAGGCAAATTTTTAAGGTTTCACCATCTGACACTTTGGGTGGGCAATGCTAAGCAGGTAAGTAATTAAAGCTTATAAGCGTATCCTGGTGTTTATCAGGGCACTCTTAGGTGATGTGTAGTGTAATCATCCAAATATGTAGTAAAATCATTAAGATAGAATATCAACTAGCAAAGCGATCAATAAATCCAATGAGATTAGAGAGATTAGAGCTCAGCTGGCAGCAGACAAGAGTTACATGTTTTAAAAGTGCTTAGTGGTGTTACAAAGTTACTAGGGCATAGTGGACTGTTCTGTGTTTGCTCCTCCAGGCGGCAGTCTTCTACTGTGACAAGATGGGCTTTGAACCTCTGGCCTACAAAGGTTTGGAGACGGGTAGTAGGGAGGTGGTGGCCCACGTTGTAAAGCAGGAGAAGGTGTGTATGGGCTGACACACTTGATCTGACATGTTTCACTTTATGTATTACAATAAGAACAGTGAAATATTAACCACCGTTAGTGCACCAATGTTTAGGGAACACAACAATCATCACTTTATTTACAGTAATACTGCTAATGACGGAGCAAACCTTCCTGAATAAAATACATGATAAATATTTGTATTAATGTAGTCATTATTGTTTCTACAGATTTTGTTCGTTTTTCAGTCTCCACTTAACCCAGGGAATGAAGGTATTCCTATCAGTATTAATCATCTACATTCACATGTAATGCATAAATGCAAACACTCCCCTTCATCATGTGTACTGGACAGTAATACTACACTTATAGAACACTTACCACCAGAAATAATTCTTCAGGGTTTTTTTCTTTGAGGAAATACAAACTATCAAGCAGAGAATTTGTTAATAATTACCCTTTCGGAGCCTTTAAAATAGTTTTTTTGTCGAAATAGTTGCTAATACTACTTATACTCTTCTTATTTTATTGTTATTTTATAATTTATTACTGTTTTTGTGTAATTAATTTAAAAAAAAATCAACAATCACATCAAATTACAGCAAATTAACTCTCAAAAAGAAAGAAATAATTAAAGAACAGAAACTTAGTTAAGAGTTTTTTCTAAAAAAAAACCTTCCGGACAGTTTGGCTCCTCATCTTTAGTTTAAGCTTTTTAAAAGGTGTCTCAGTGAGTAGCACTGTTGCCTAAACGCCTTTCTGTGTGGAATTTGCATGTTCTCCCTGCGCCTGCATGGGTTTACCCCGGGTGCTCCGGTTTCCTCCCACGGTCCAAAGACATTCAAGTGAGAAATTGTTTATGACTGTGTTCGATATAACCTGGTAAACTGATGAACCTTGTATAATGAGTAACTACCATTTCTTGTCATAAATGTAAACTAAGGTGTCGAGCATGACATTAAAATCCTAATAAGCAAACTCTATAAGAAAATAGCTGCCAGACATAATATGAAATTAATAATAATATATTACATATTGCACTTAGAGATGGTGGAACTGGATCTGGTTGTGGTTTATTGCCATTTTAAGTAAATTCTAAGAGTTATTGTAATTATTTTTCCTGTGGCAGTGGTAGCTCAATGCTTAAGTTATCAGACCAGGCGCTTAACATTGCTCAACTTACATTGAGTCATAATTGTTAGTGTCTGCTAAACGCTGCAAATCTAAAGGTCTACTGTCTAAGAACTCTTGGTCTTGTTAGTCATTCATGACTTCCTGTTTTACTTTTCTGGAGTATAATTATGAGGTAGTGCATGAGCAATAATTACTTATTCATTTATCAACATGGGCTAATGATGACACATATATAGCTAGATAATAACATTGAAACCTAAAATATTTCACTTCACACAGAAATGGGCCGGCACATCATAAAGCATGGGGATGCAGTGAAGGACATCGCATTTCAAGTAGAAGACTGTGACTTCTTAGTCCAGGTAAAAGATCTAACTGCATCTTATGTGTAAGTAACCATTGCTGTTAGGATGGTCACAGCCGTACCTTTATATAACCCTAAGAAATTAACTTAAAAAATCGACTAATTATTAAAATAAATTCCCAAATTCCCAAGATATTAAAAATCTAC
>JAYDZG010000028.1:7495657-7507949 GCA_034509265.1 Microcambeva bendego | reverse complement strand
ATAGAAATCTCGACATCCTTTGAGTGAGTGAGTGAGTGAGTGTGTGTGTGTGTGTGTGTGTATGTGTGTGTGTGTGTGTGTGTGTGTGTGTGTTTCGACCTGATAGGAACGCAACACTTTTTAACAATTTTCAATATTTTCAATTTTCAAAAGTTCAGATGTGTGGACACTATAAGAATAAGAGAATACACTATCTGGGCAGTTAACTGTGATTATGCAAATGACTTTGATGTGGCCTCTGGGGTTGCAATTTTTTTCCTGAGTAGTGTTCCGATTAGCCTAAAGCTGCACCCTTCAAAAAGCAATTGCCGTTAAGCCTGCAATTAACTGTTTAAATGAAGCAGACACATTTATCCAAAGCAAAATACAATTTTGTGACAGTTTACAATCTGAGCAATTGAGGGTTAAGGGCCTTGCCCAAAATACACGACTTTAACTTTGTGCATACAGATACAGATTAGAGATGCACCTTTTCCTGAACTCTTTCCTGGTCCAGCATCCCTTTGCACAAAGCCAAGTCGACTCTGGTTTGACTCGTGCGCAGGGCGGGGTTGCGACTCTTATTTGGAGCGCAAGCCAAAAAGAAATTGATTTTAAATAAAAATTAAATAAATTTTTAACATGCTTATTTAAGAAAGTACGCGATCACCCTCTTGTGAAGGCTTTATGTTAAATACTGTACACCGCAGTTCGACCAGATTTACATAAATTAATTTTTAAAGCATAGTTTGTGTTGCCTGGGTCGTGGTAAAAATTGTGGACAAAATATATTGGGATGAACTGAAATGTCCAATTGCAAGACAAACCTTGTTGCTTAGTAAGGTCAGTGTCTCATCTTACTGATGCCCTTTTGACTAAATGACCACAGTATTCCATCAGACGCATTTGACCTCTGATCAATGTCTGAGAGGATCTCCGTACTTCCTGTGTCTGTATGAATGTCCTTGAAGTACTCTGGGTTTCTTCCATCCCAAAAGAGACTCAGAAAGCAAATTAGCTACTCTATTTTATAATATAATTAAGCTTTGTAAATTGAGATGAGCGTATATTATGTTTATCTGGGTATGACGAGCATTCTGGCACCTAAAGGCTTTGAAGCTCGAAGAGAGGCTGAAAAAGCTCAACGAGAGGCCGAGGGTAGAGAACAGACACAAAAAAAAACAAAAAAATGTTTGACACAGTGAATCTTAATGTTTTGTACACCTACCTCTAGTGAATCAGTGAATGAGTAAGTGTAAAAGCTTGAACCAGTGTGGTATTTTAATGGCAGTAATTGACCAGTATTTCTGTGGCAACATGTCACCCCGTCCCCACAGCAAGGCTATAATTAAAGACATTCCTTTAAGCCTGTCACTCACTTGTGCTGTGCGACGCTCTTCCCAGTGAGAAATGTATCATCTGGATTATGGAAGCTTTTGAACGCAACCACTTCACATACTGGAATTCGTGGAACTGACTTTTCGAGCACTGATGGGACTGAAGTGTGAGTACATATACACACAAAATGTTTTAAATGGTCAAAAGTACCACGTTTATCACTGTGCATTCCAAGAAGCCTATTTAATATGGGCATTTTTGCTAAATATTTTCCAGTCTGTGTGAAATCTGCCTTTCTGGATTAACTCAGCATGTCCAGGTGCCACTTTACACTCATCAAGGGGTAATCAAGGTTTCTTTATTCAGTGCCTTGACCAGACAGTAGGAGGCCCTGTTGTAGAGGCAAAGATGTGACCCTATCTAGCATGTTGAATCTAGACAGGCCTGTTACACTGCCAAGTCAAGCTTGGCGGACTAACGATAATGAATTGGACCACTGCAGCTCCCAAATACCTATAGACACCTGACCATGAGCTTGTTGGACATTTAATTAAAAAAAATAATGGTATTAAAGTAGAGTGACCTGTATGTGTTCCTTTCAGCTTTAACAATAATGTTTCACACAAGACTTTATAGTGTGTCTATTCCAGTTAATTTCAAAACTGTACAGTGGTGTAGAGTTTCTTTAAACCGAGCAAAATTCAAACATTTTTCTTGCTTTCTTTATAGACATTGATTTGCGCAGTCATTCCGGACCAGGAAAGAGTTGTCCCTAAACTGTTGCTGCATAGAAGGAAGCTGAGACTCAAACGGAACTGTTTAATTCGACCTCATAAGCGCGCACACACATAGCTGCAGCTATTTCCGGTTGTATAACACTGTGCAGATATAGCCATGCTGTATGGCAACATACCCAGCTGTGTGAGGGGTTGGACCAAGAACACTGATCAAGGATCAGCTCTTTTAAGCTAACTTAATTTAACACACAGGCAAATAACTGATGTCAGGTCAGCTGGACAGACCAGCTTCTATAAAGAGGTGGCCGATGGCGCTGACAGGACAGATGATATGTTTTGCATTGAAGAAGCTGAAAGAGGGAGGGAGGAAAAGCGGGCTAACACTTGACGTGAAGCTATGCGGAATATCAGGCTGGGAGGGAGACGATTACACCACCCACCTCCAGACCACTTATAGTAATGGAGATAAACAGAGAAGATGAATAGAGAGTTAAAAAGAGAAGCAAAAGGAAGCCCGAGGAGACGAGTTGTCACCGCTCGACATTATTAATGCCTAATGATTTAAAAGGTGCAGAACAAGGCGGTAAATTCAAAACCTGCTGACAGCTTTTAAAGACAGAGAGGAAAAAGCCCGAAAGATGAAAAACAAAGGCATTCCAGTCCGCTCTCTTCGGGACATGCATGTAGCATATCTGTTTGTCAATCTGGGCTGAAATGTGATTTATTACTAGCAGTTTAAAGTGGAAAAACAGTCAAGTTGTGACATAAGGACAGCACTGAATGATGAGCTGCTCACCCTCATAATTAAAGAATTATATTCTGGATCTTTACGGCTTGTTTTTACTCACTTTTAGCACAGTGTATGAAAGAGAGCCGTGATTAAAGCTAATCTGTTAGCGCTGGTGCTACTCTGAGTGAACAGTCACTCTCAGAATAAAACTGAACAACAGAACAACTAAAACATTATATAGAACAAAATGTACTAAACTAAAGGCAAATATGTAGAATAGCACTGTATAAAATATATGGAAACTATTAAAACAAATGTGTTAAACAGCAAATCTGTTCCAGCTAGCACTCGCTACACATCTAGATAACCTCCAGTCATCCTAGTCTCCACATACGTCTCAGAACATTCAAGAATTTGCTCTTACAGTTTTATTTGTATTTTCTGTTATTTTCACATATTTTATAGTGTTAGCTGTTGTATTGGGTGTACTTGTTTTATATAATTCTGAGTGACTGCTCATTCAGTGTAGCACCAGTGCTAACAGGTTAGCTTTAGTGGCTCTTTTTATACACAGTACTTGTTGTCACTGTGTACAAACTAAGCAAATCTATATAAATGAAAATTGAAATTTAGTGTATTAAAACATAATAAAGAGGCTGTAAATTGTGTTAATCAAAAATTAAACTTTTTTCCCCCCTAGCGCTTGCTACACATCTGCGCTGAGTGACTGCTCACTAGCGCTAACAGATCAGCTTTAATTTTTAATAATCTCTTTTTCATACAGTCCTTGGAGTTGCCACTGAGAACAAACTCAGCAAATCTCTTCGAATGAAAACTGAAATTTTGTATATTAAAACATAGTAAAGAGGTTATAAACTGTGTTAAGCATGGATTTATGGACACCATGTGAATATCTGCACAATGTAGCGATTCCACACAGTCTGCTTACTAAACGTCATGTCTCCCAGGGTTCCCAGATGAAACCAGTGCTGACAAGGGGAGCGCATTGGGACCACTCCACCGGGGAATAAAACCCAAGACCTTTCGGTGACAGCACTATCCAATGAGTCACTGATTAGATGAGCAAAAACCCTTAAATATGAACCAAAGAATTATCGAGCCACAATGAACATTGATTTAATTATTCTTGTGCCAATCTCTTGGCCCCCTTCATTCCTGAGCTAATTCCATCAATCACTCCTCGTTCCCTAAATCACTCCTCACTCGCTTAAACCCCAACATCTCGGAGAACACATAGTGCATCAGAAATGTTTTCTTTTCCAACTTCTTTCCACTTCCCTCACCAACCGAAAGCAGAAAGTAAGAGTACCTAGAACACACCTGACTGGCACGGTGCATAGCATTCGGCACATGTTGGTGCGACCAGGGTGGGGCGGATTGTTTGTTTTCGATGCAAGACAGGAATGTAAAGAAGTACTTTGAAGGATCCGTCCTATTGTCCTCCAGCCTGGAGTGTTTAAAACAGGCTTTATTCCTCTCAAAATGCACAAAGGAGCAGCCTAGAACACCCAGCATGCCACTAATGCCCAGTGAACGCGGCACAACTCATTAATTGTGGTACTGCTCAAGTTACACCAAGCTCTTCATTTTGCAGTTGAAAATTGAACTGAATTTTTTTTAGTCATTAGTAAATAAACTGAACAATATGCTATAACCTGACATAATATTGGCCCAGTTGTTCATAGAAGCAGGCAGCTAGTGGGCTAACATGGTGGGTTCATCCTTGCTGGTTGTGTGTATGACCGGTCAGTGAACCCAGAAAGGAGGAACCCCATGGATTGTATTACACCCTCTTGTGCTGTGCATTCTTTTACACTAATAAAAGCGAGGGTGTGAGTGTGGGTGTGTTATACACAAACTACAGAGGAAAAAGGTAGCAGCAGTCAGTCATCTCTGTAGTCTGTGTCGTTTCTGGATGTTATCGACAATGGTTTACCTTGTAGAGTCTACAGCAAACTGTGTTCATAAATGAGGGGTTTCTGAAGCACTTCTAAGAAGTTCTGCATCACTTGTCTACATAGTCACCTTCCTTTGTGATGCGTTTTTCCAGCATTGTGACATTCCATGCCATCATCAAAAATATTTTTGGTTAAGCATAGCCTTTGATGCACCGCGGCTTTCACATCATCGTCACAAAAACGTCTTCCCCTTAAAGCTTCTTTGAGCATCCAAAAAAGTGGAAATCAAATGCAGCTAAAACTGGACTATAAGCTGCCTCAGACACGACCAATTACTACTCGTCCCACAAATGTGGAAACTTGAAAATCTCTCATAAAAGACAGTCAAAGGTCACTGGTGTTTAATTTGGTTTTCTACTTTAGCCCTTTCACAAGGATGTATCTGAAGTCCCTGAATCTTTTAACAATGTTATGGACTGTAAATAGTAAATCCCTAAAAATTCTTGCAACCTTGCCTTAAAAAACACTGTTCATAAACTTTCGGACTATGATGGTCGTGCAGTTTTTATTAAGCGGAGAGCAAATTCTGCTTAATCATAATCAACTTAATCAACTGAACCTTTTGTAAATGCTCGGTTGACTAACCAATGAAGATAGCATCGCGTCTGTCGAGTACTCAGGTATCTGCATCCCGACTGCCAAAGTACATGCATTATGCGCAAAAAAAAAACATTTAGGACTCATTTAAAGCATTTAAGACCCTTTGGAGCTGTTTCGAGGACATTTTACTGAAATGATCTAAAAGCTGGCTTGGAACATCTAGCTTAGCTATCACAAAAAGAAGCTAAGATCTGCTTATGAGCCAGCATGATTTTTATGATGTGATTTAATCTCATGACTCACTGAGTCCATGGAGTCGAACCCTGTGATAGTTTATGTGAGGAATGTTGCTTCTCAGAGACACCCCTGTGTGTCTGTATGTGGCAAGCAGGAGTAAGGAATGACAATAGACAGGCGATCAAACAAAGAGATGTGGACATCAAACATGGCGGATGCACACTGCAATTAATGGCATCTGTGTATGTTGTTGCTTGGTAACAGATTTAAACACTTTACAGACAGACACACCCATTCACACAGACACATAGATCATAACCTACATGTGTTAAAATATACACTGATGTACACAAAAGCTCCTACATGCTCCCAAAGAGAAGGCTGAATTCCAAGATGCCTTTAAATGCTTACTACCCTTGAGTTATTGTTTCTGGGGGGATATCCCTTACTCAAACTCTTCTACTAATAATATTTTATCCCTCCCCATGCTCACTTCCTACAAATGTGTGACGAGTCCTGGCAATTTCAACTCATAAGTCGAGAATTGCCCAAGAATGACACCTTTGCGATGCCATTTCCAGCATTTTAATGCTGTCAGCAACAAATATTTGGGGTTGAGCGTGTAGCCATTGATGCAGGAAATCATAACCAGGAAGCTTCTTTGAGCATCCAAAATGGCGTAAATTAGGTGATGCTAAATCTGGACTGTAAAATCTATCAGAAACAACCAATCACTCTTCTCGCAGTACTCGTGGAAGATACTAACAACATGAGTAGTGTGGTAATTTTAATACTACTTGTATAATATACTACAATACTATATATCAGAGTGATATATATTACAGTGGTGTGAGATTTAGGACAAAGCCAATTAAAATACACATTTAAAAAAAAAAAAAAAGACTGTGCAACTACAAAAAAGTACTTCTTCGACATTTCATCATCCTGTCTATGAGAAGCTCTAACCTGCAACCACGAGCCCTCTTATTAAAAACTTCGCAATGCCGACCCACTTCTCATAACCCTTGTAACACACTCCACCTCCGAACGCAAACACACACATTCAGCTTTCCTTTTATTCCTTATTTCCATCTGAAAAGTAAACAGGATTAGTTACGGCCCGATGAGGCGTCGCCGCGTCTTTTAAAGAGAGAAAAGCACAGGACCGAGGGCCAGCAAGTCCAGACATGGGTCTAACTCCAAACACACTCATGTCTTCTCGCACTCATAAAGGAATGAATAAAAGCACAGCTTTGTGCATTAAGCCCGGGCCTAGTGACCCCCGCCCCCCCCAAAAAAAAAGAACTATTTTTCTGCTCTTCGATCAAGGCTTGTGTTCATAATCACAATGCCGCAGAGCATGTAAACAATTACACGTTCAGTAAGAGAGATATATCTCTGAAATTTAAACCCGAGGGGATGTTTGGATTGTACGGGCGACGATGAGCTTCTTGGAGTAAATATTTGGAACTCCTCTCAGCGGTGCTGATGAACGCCAATAATGGACACATCTACATCGGACTCGGAGTCTGCTTTCATGTTGAGATAAAACAAGTACTTTTCTCTGTCAAATTCTTTAAACATATTAATATGAGTAAAGAAATACACTATTCAATCAAATTAGTACCACTTCTTACTTTCAACGGCATGAAGGAAGGAAGTCACATTTCATATGGAGGCATTCGGGTATAAATCCATCCTTGTACATCACTCCCATACATGCTGATTATCTTTCCTGGGTTGGACAATGCAACACAAAGAAATGTTCAACATGGGTCGCAAGAGCATGACCATGATTTCCAAGTCCACTCCCAGACTCTGGGACCACAGCAATTGGAGTGTTTGTTATAGCTCCTGATTCCTGTGACAACCTACCAGGACCTTCCTGAATCACTCCCAGTCCATCTATGCTGTCCGTGCAACTTCATATCAAGTTTACTTCCATCCCCAAAATTCTTCACCAATAAGGTGTTTTCCGGGAACACTAGAGACTATAGCATCAATGCCTATACCAGAAGTTTAAGCATGTAGGTCAGGGTGGACGATACGTGATCTTAATCTACTCCCTCAGCTCACCTGAATATAAAATGTAGAACACTGCTGAGGAAAATATCCAAACAATTTTGGATCAATGTATTAGTGTAAATGCCTTTTTCCAATAAAAAAAGTAGATTGCAAAAACGTGTCAACTGAAATGTCTTCTGAAATAGAAGTGTGGGCACCCCTGTTATAGATGTATCCATTACTGTGGAAGGGAAAGTAAAATATGTCCCGTTCTCATCTACTTCAGTGGACTCCAGTGTCTTTAACTGTTGCTGCCCATGCCTAGGGTGACCATACGTCCTCTTTTTTAAAAAAAAAAAGAAAAATCACAAAAAGCATCCAGCCGGGATTTACAAATTGCCAAAAATGTCTGGGATTCAATTCGCCTTTTGTGTGGGGTTTTACATTGATTTACATCCCGCCTCCTTGCATGCCAGCATTGGTCAGACTTTTACATGACCAACACACACTCAATGACTTTTTACCTACCCCAAGAGTACTCTTTTTTGGTCACTCTGCCCATGCCAAGCTTGACACCACCATGTGCTCATCAGTGTGCATTACTAGAAGTGGCTTGTAATGTTATGACTTTTCTTACCTTGTTTAGAAGAGGCTGACACTGGGGGACTTTGCTCTCAGGACTCTCCAGCTTAACAATGCTGATGAAGAAGCTTTCCTGCCGCTCATCCTCGCTAGTGTTACACAGAGACAGTGGGTGAGACTGCAGAGACAAAAAGATTTCAGCATCAGACATGCATTACCAGTATATTTATTGACTCACAGATAAAACACAAACGTTTCGGCCCATAGGCCTTCCTCAGCATGGATTGCAATACAATACACTCCATTTTGGTGCTAATCTATTGCTGGGACCAAATAGTGACCTTCATCCTTTGACACAATGCCCCCCCCCAAAATGATGGACAGGGTTTAGCAAGGCTACTTTGACGGAGCCCTGTTTTTTTTGACACTCCTCCATGGCAATGGTTAATAGACATACATTTTAAAGAGTAGTAGCTTTAGAGCTTTGGAACTAGTGAAGTAAAATCCACTACGTAATAGGCTCGAACATATCCGTGACACCGATTAATTCATTTTGCTCACTCATTAAGGTGTCAGTGCTCATGTATTTCAGAGATTTATTCAGGGTCCAGGACTCAAAAAGCAGCTGAATGAACCAGAAAGCCTGATGGAAAACCTACTTAACCTACAAAAAAGTGGATTACAGTAAAGCGTTATGTTCCAAGAACCCCGCAAATTGAAGACTTTTAAATGCATATTTTTTATAGATTTATAAACATATATACCACCAAAACACAATATAATTAAAAAAAGAACATAAAGCAGTGCTTAAATACTGTTGTTTTGCCTTTGTGAACTATTATTATGATTATCCGTGCTGGGTCACTATAGCAGTGTTTAGTGCTCTCACTGTCTCTCATGTAGAATGAGTGAATGGTTTGCAGTTTCGCTTCATAGTGTTTATGGAGCGGGAGCTGTCTTAACAACCAATCAGTGTGGCTGATCCAAGGGCGGAGGCAGGAGTCAAGGCTTAGAAACTGTAGACATTCATTTACTCGGGAGCTCACTTCAAAGTGCACTTGGAAGTGTGTAGCTTCCTCGAACCAATCTCAGTGTGTTGGAACACCCCCAACATATGTAAAAGCTCTGTGACCTTGGTCGCGGTTCTGCAATTTACCGGACACTTTCATTTTAATTTCATTTCAACCTTTTCTGGATTTAGTTAACACTCACGGGCTGCCATTGTGTTTTCTAAGCTTCATTATACAGTATTGCATGGTATGTCAATACTTCTCAAAAGCATATCGGGTTTTTTTAATCATATGACCCAGCTCTAAGTGCAATACTTGGCTAGAAGATAGAGTACCATCGGAGTAACCATGATCCAGAATAATCCGTCTCCACTCGGGTTTCCGAACAACCGAGGGGGCCTGGGAAACAAATCTCGACGTGGAGCACTGAGCAAAACACAGGGCTGAATGTCGACGGTGGTCAGGGCCGGCCGTCTGTCTCTGCCGGAGCGTGGACGAGATGTCCCCGTCCGCGGCTTTGTAGTCGCGATTAAAAGCATTCCGCCGCCGCCACGGTCGGCTGACTAAAAATAGAACAAAAAATATCTGACAGCCTTAAAAAACAAACAGCGGTGCAGGGAGCAGGGAAAAATAAATAGTGGCTGTGGTGAGAAGTCAATAATTTTTTCCCCCTCCCGGTTTGCCCTTAGGCTCTCCTTTCGTTCCGTGCCAGCAGCGGAGCCCGTTCATGTGCTGCCAACAGGGCTTAGATGCTCGAGTCACTCGCTTTGTCTTTCTTGATCTGTCTTTCTCTTTCTCCTTTTTTTGCTCTTGCTCTCCATTTCCTAAAGCCTTAGATCATCCTAAACCCTTCAATTTACTTCCATTCAAAGCTTAGAGAAACGCAGAGCCCTCGATCAAAAGGTTTCTGTTTCTTTGTTTGCAAATGATGCCCGTGTGACCAACTGGGCAGTTTACTAAATGCAATACACTCTATTATTAAATTATTGAAAGGATTAAGGATATGAGCTTAAGCTACACCCAACTAGCTATACGTAAATCATTTCGGCTGTTCGCCACAGCACTGCATGATTCAAATTATCATAGTCATAGTTCTTATGCCGGATGCCCTTCCTGACACAACTGTCTTATTTATCCGGGCTTGGGACCGTCACTACATTGATTTTTTTGGTATCCTAGTGGCTACGGTGGCTCCCAGACACCAGTTTTGGCCTGTTTCCAAAATGTGCCAATAAATAATGAAAACACAACCAACTGAAATACAATAGATTTAAACATCTATAATCTTTAATACCACAAACAGGGACTCATTTTTGGAAGGACTGACAGAAAGCTGGGGTCAGGGAGGCCCTTATTCTTCGTTACAAAGGAGACTCAGCTCAGCGTAGCTTGTGTCAGGAAAGAATTCAGTTCCCCAAATCCCTCGCCAACACCTCTCATTCTCCCCCGTCTAACGGCACCGGAATAGTTGGCTGGCAGCCGGCATGTTGTTCCGACCCAGTTTCCCGTGACAACCGCCTCTTTCAGTGAGACTTCTCTCACAGCTCGGACCTTCAATCAGCACTCCGGATTCAGACAGCACTGTTACGCTCTACAAAATCATGCCAAGCTTCTTTCACTCCACTGCACCATCCTGGAAACACGAATTTCCTGTCCGGGCTAAATTCCAGTCCAGTCCAGTCCAGTCCCAGATCAGGGATAGCCGAGTAGGGCAAATACCAAATAGCATTGCACTGTCTTTTGCAGTCCAAGACCTCAAATAGGTTTAGATCAGATAGGGAATGAATCCAACGTCAAAAGCAATTAAGAGAAAATTTATGTCTTAACAGAATTGAAATTAATGCTTTCATTTAAAGTGTTGTCTATACTAATAATAATATAAAACAATAATATGCACATATTATACAGTATAATAAATTTGATCACTATAACTATAATTAATAGCCACCATACAGCTATAGGATCATTGTAGTCAGTGTTTTCAAGCATGTCAAAATATATCACCAAAGGTTTAGTGATTAGCATCATCATTCATCTTCACTGCTCAAAGCCAGCGGTTAGAATGACCGATCCATCATCTATTCATCCATCATCCATAAAACCATAAACCCATCCGTCCATTTACCCATCCATCCATCTATTTATCCATTAATTTATCATTTGGAACTAAATTTCACAGCGTGGCCACTACCTTGTAAATCAAAGACTGTAGAAATAGCACGGTTGTGTTCACAGGTCTGTCAGGTAATAATCCTAGATTATAAACTGGCACTAATTGCCTATCAAATTGCACAATTTCTATTCAAAACCTAAATGAGGATATGTTTAAACACCCCATTAACCTACCTATACATGAGATTATAACTATTGTATTGGCCATTTCAACTTCACTTTTCAACTACATGCTCTTACACCAATAAAAAGTTACTGCTGGGAGCTGCAGTTTTAAAAAGTAAGTATATCATTTATTTGTTTTGTTATGAGCATCTGGTTGTAGTGCACTCATTGGGTGGGTTTTGTTTGTGTGCAGTGACAATTCTGGTCAACGTTCACATTGGTTTGGACAGTCGGACACTTTCACAAATAAAATAAGTATTTTTAGTCCAGGACTTCTTCCAGGTCATGAAAAACACAATTGTCATTGATGTGTTAAGTAAAATGATGCAAGTCCCCTGCCTTCCTGCAGTATTGTTCCATGCTGATCCAAGCAGTTCCATTATTTTCCCCCTTGGTGGTTCATTTTACCATCATAAACCTAATCTGAAAACTAGCCAATGTCCCAGCTATTAAATAAACGCTGCTCTAACCTCATGCAACAATAATCTCCAGTAATACGTTTAAGCAAAGTAGTTCTACACATGGTTCTCTGCTGAGTGAATTAAGATTATCGCATTGTATTGTAGATGTGGATATGCAGGTTATGCTGTCACACAATTACCGCTGAAATTAGAAAGATTTTCCACTCTGGTCATGTGTTGAAAATGACCATAGAAAACGATCAAATAGAAACTCATTACAGCACTGGCACTATCAAAACACCAGAGTCGCATTTCACTCCTTCTTCTTCACCAGCCCAGATACTCCAAGGACCGAGAACTACCTGCTGAGAAATTGATACTATAATGACTGAGGAGCAATTACAACCCAAAAGAGACT
>JAYDZG010000028.1:7444308-7455246 GCA_034509265.1 Microcambeva bendego | reverse complement strand
CACACATACACGCACACACACACACACATATACATATACATACACACATATTCAAAATCACTCTGTTCTTGCGACACGTCTCCTTCTCTCACCTGCGACAGGCGCAATGTGTCCTGCATGACGCGCTGTGCGTACAGTGGCACCTCCTCCTGCAATAGTATTGCTTAGTATTGCCTAGTCAACCAATACCACAGAGAGCACAGAGACACAGAAACACACACACACACACCCTGGAGGGAGAAAATCATTTTCCATATCTATCGGCTAAAAACACAGACATCAAATGCCAAGCCGACCTTAACGCTGACATTCATTATTGCTTTATACTGTAAACACAAGAGAACAAAATATGTGTCTGTAATCTGATCTAAACTAAAAAAAACCTGTTTCAGCAAACCATGAGAAGCAGTTACGGCAATCCCAAACTCAGCAAGTGCCCTCATCTACTTCCCTTCCCTTACTGTGATATGGATCTGACAGATGATATCATTATTTTTGTTATTATTTAATTATTCATGGTACATTTGGGCTTAAATGAAAGCCTATTATTTCACACAAGTACAAAAGCTGCACTGGAAGTGACCTCCATGACGGACAATTAAAATACGTTGCAGTAATGAGACCGTGCTTGTTAAACTCTAGTTGTCCATTTCCAGGTCGAAGTGCACTCATTTTGGAGGTGGGGTGATGGGGGGCGTTTGCAGCTCGAAGCATTCCCTCCATTTCCATCCGTTTTGCCAGTGAAATCAGGACTACACAATGAACAATGCCCATCGATGCCGGCACATGAGACGTCTTGAAATCAAACTGTTCTCAAGTCCATGCACGGTTGATGCCCGTGAAACAGAGTGGGATAAAAAAAAATAACATGGTGGATCTGGATTCAGTCCAACTCCCCTAGCTAATCAGGGCAGGGGTGGTCATAAAACTCGGTGGTAAATGAATAAAACCGAACAAAAGTGAACGAGGTGTTGCTGAAAAACATGCCTGACCTTTATCTGCAGTTCAGAGCCTGCCATAGTAGACAAAACTTAACGCTTCATGAGACATCAATAATAGCCGAGACTTGTTCTAGGGAAATTTCCAGTACTATTATTTAAGCAAAAGGTCTCAAAATACCAGCCTTTAAACTGGGAGATGGGAGATAACCAACATGTGCTTCCTTCAAGCCACATAAAAGCCATTACCGTTCTTTTAATTTCTGCATATCAACATCCTTGACATATATACATATATGTAACTGACTTTCTGTCTTATCAGTGAGGAAGACGGGAATGTCGTCCATCCCACACAAAAATGTAAAGCCAAGTAGACTTTCTAGCAAAGCCTGCCTTTAAATTGGAGATTGAAAACAGCTAGCATGTGTTTCGTCTGAGGCAGATTAACACCCTTAACTGACTCTCTGATCAACGTGGGAGACCCACCCAACAACATAAAAGCAGAGCTAAGTAGACTGTCCAGCACTGACAACCTTTAAATTGAAAATGATGGCTAACGTGCTTCCTCTAAGCCACATAAAAGCGATTGATTTCTGCAAAGAAACATCCTTAACATATCTAAATGCATGCAAATGGCTAGTCTCTCTCATCAATAGAAAAGTCTGGAATGCCGTCCACCCACTTCCACAAAAGCTTAGTAGGTTTCTTGGACTGCCAGTCACCATAATTAAATCTATTTGAAATGAGGAAAGTTGTATCTACTAAGACAGGAAGCTGAACTTTAGTCCCATGACCCTTGAATGATCACTCACTCTAAGGAAAGGCTAGGCTTGAAGGGTCGAGGGAAAGGGAGGGTGGTCAAATTGACTGGTTTACGAGTTAACGTTAACCTTTAACCCTGACCATGCACCGGCACATTGCTCCCTCACTCATGTGCAGTAAGTGAAATCCTTGTGACATCCACCGCATTCCGATGAAGCTGGTATCATTCATTTTCACTTTTTTGAAGGTGCCCTTCTAAGGAACCCATAATCGTCATGTCCATCACACACATTGTAGTAATTTAGAACTGTTAGATGAACAACCTGAGAACTAGTTGAACATTCAGAGTGTAGATCTTAAATCTTTTCCAGTACATTACACTCTCTAACAAAACAGGCTAACCCATCCAGGGTATTACCGTGTGCCTTGCGCCTATTGAAGAGCTTAGATGGGCTCCAGCACCCCTCCCCAACCATAATTAGGATAAGGGGTTAAAAAATGAACTGAACTGAAGTTATGAATGCACTAGCAGTTGGACCCATATACAATGGCCAAGTGCAAGTGATTCTGTTGGCACATATTCTGTTCTGGAAGTGTTAGAAAACAAAATATTTCTTTTCACCCAGAGCAAGGGACGTAGACCCCTTAGGAAAGCACTGGCTGTACATTTGTGAAAGTCAGGGTTGGCTTTGAAGTCAATTTATTGTCCGTATATACTGTATATATGGATGGATGGAAGGATTAATCTCAATTAATCACATGCTAATCCAAAAACCGGGCTAATTATAATTAATAAAGAGTCGCTGTGAACACAAATGAAGGTGATTATTATTTCTACTGAAATATGAAGCAATATCAGGTTTAATATTCAGAATGTATATTTTACCTCAAGACTTTTACAGTTTAATACAAACGCTAACATAAACGCGTAACCATAATTAAACTGCATGTCTATAGTTTACAACTGCTCCTAACAACATAAGCATAATAATTACTGAACAAATAAAGTTTTGCCTTTATTCTTGAAGTTCATGCACAAAATGTATATAAATATATAACATTCGGTTTTATTTATAGTTAAATAAATATATATATATATATATATACAGTTATTATTTGGTTTGGAAGTGATCCACATACAGCTAGTTGACTGTACAACTTTAAAAAACCTATGACGACCTGCAGTTTATCAACGAATGTGCAAAACCCTTTTTTTCTTGATTTGGGGTCATAATATGTTTTCATATGCTGCCCTTAAACATGTATTTTTTTATATAGTTTAGGAAATGGCCTTTCAATTGGAATTCAACGATCTGTGTAATGGCTGGCCCAGCACGCAGATCTGCCCCGGCAGGTGCGACGCTAAGCACCCATGCTCAACAAATTGGCTGCCTCAGCTTTGAGGGGCTTCCTATCACATTACAGGTGAAGAATTCTGGCCCTTTCTCTCTGCTGGGCTCTATCAGATGCCTGGTGTAACAGGAACCCGCTGGCAGGGCTCCGCTTTCCCTGCCCTGAAAGCCAGAGGACGCACCCCAAAAGAAAATTATTATGGAAGCAAAACAAAGCCGGTACGAATCTTCTTTCACAAGCCAGCTAAAGATTATGAAGTTCATGCTTTTCTCTGTATCCGGTTCCTAGGGTTTGATGATTTGACCCTCCAAGGGCGAACAATGCGTCCAACAGTTTTCAGTGTTGAATGAGCATGTAAAATCAGACTGTGACTGTGACTAACTTGTGCATTTTAGAGATGAAGCAGAAACCACATCCATGTCACTAAAGATTTTAGCTTTATTAGAAGTGCTTTGGAAATAGTACACATAAGATAGGAAAACATACTTAATAGCCTCCAGTTCATCATGGACATTTCTCTCCAATGAAGAAACTGAGACTCTTGTCTGGTCACTTGTAATCTCACGGCTTGACTACTGCAATTCCCTTCTGACAAGTGCTCTTCCATCCACCACTAAACCATTGCAACTTATTCAAAATGCAGTAACTAAACCTTGCTACATCACCCCACTGCTCCCTTCCCTTTACTGGCCAACTCTTAAATGGATCCGTCCCAAGCTACCGTCGCACTGTACAACACAACCTCAGAGATGCTCATCTCGCTTGACTCTACCCAAAACTCAAGGAAGACCTTCATCAACATCAAGGCTCTTTTGTGTACTCGCACCAAAATGGTGGGACAACCTTCCGTTGTCTGACCAAAAGAAAGAAAAAACATCGTCAGATTTTTACTGAGCACTTAAGCTGGCTTACTAACACTCTTACTTATTTAGTTCTTGCCAAATAACAGGTTCTAACAAGGTTTTAAAACTCATATTCTAGGACTGGATCATTTTCCATTGGACTAATCCTGCTGAAGAATAACAATGCCGCTCTTGCTTGAAATCAATGCCAAAAAGTAACCACCAACATTAACAGACTCTGATGATAGTCCTCTTACCGGTCTTCAAGGACAAGAAAGCAGAGAGCAGAGCTTTTATTCTGACCTAAACATTAACTCAGATCATTGATAAGACTCCCAGGCTCTGCCATTGTCTACAGTGTTTTTCAGGTCGTCCTTTTCAGATCTGAATGGGAAAAACAGC
The DNA here is from genome assembly GCA_034509265.1 of Microcambeva bendego. NCBI lineage: Eukaryota > Metazoa > Chordata > Actinopteri > Siluriformes > Trichomycteridae > Microcambeva > Microcambeva bendego. The sequence goes on along the minus strand of JAYDZG010000028.1, from coordinate 7,450,949 downwards.
AACAAGAAAGCGACATGAAACCGATATAGACGAAGAGACAAACCATGGTGTCTGGCTCGTTCCTTTGATATCAAATCGTTTCGTTTTTGGTGGGGTCAAAAGAAGAATGTTCCAGGAAGGCGTATTCCCTGGAGCTTCTTTATAACAGAATAAGGAATTGACATGTGATACGTTCATTATGGAGAAAGAAAAAAGGCGGTAAGAGAGTCAGTAACGTCGTTGAACTAAAACAAGCCTCATTTTTTGGCCAATGATTTCATTATAAATCAATCCCACTAGGGCTGAGCTATCTATTTTAAGAAATATCAATATATTTTAAAACATCGTCAAGGTTAAAGATGAACAAAGGCGTAAACATGAGGTTACAGTTCAGCGGGAGGTCATGCGCTGGACAGACCGAATAGTGGCCGTCCTAAATGCTGTTCTGGATGATGCAGACTGAAATATTCCCAGACGCAGTTTCGCCAGATCTCCGATGGTGACGTAAGCGTGTTTACGATACAGTTGAAAACTGCAGTAAAAGCTTTTCCCAACCAGAAGCCGTGGGTGGATAAACCTCCGCGATGCTCTGACCTCTTGCACTGCCTTCTACAATGCAGGGCTCATCAGGGGTAACATGGAGGAATAAAAAGCTTCGTTTTATTTTACAGGGTACGGATTTCAGAATCCCCTCCTCTAGACGCGTCTCTGGCAACCCAGCTGAACACATTCTACACTCACTTCGAAGCATGAGCTGGCAACAGCTCTAACAATGCTAACGATGCTACCGGTGTGACCAGCATGGACATGCAGCTTTTTGTTATCACCTTATTGGAGAAAAAAAATATTGATATATGTCGTATATCACCATTCAGCTAAAAAAAATATTGAGATATTAAATCCCACCCTATATACAAGCACCCATCTTTAAATTCGTATACTTTTTATTCAAGGGATTAGATGGCTATTTATGCACAGGAACCAGGTGCATCCAATGGTGATAAGCACTCATTGATAAATCTATGATACCCCTAAAGGATCTGCTAAAGTGATTTAGGAATGGTTTGACAGCTCAATGTGACCATTTAACATTTATAGGAAGATCTGAAGTGCAGGCTGTGCAGTAGTGAAAAATATTCACCCTTTTATGTTGCTTATTGAAGAATCTCACCATGAGCAGTTTCTTATTACCCACTTAATATACTTTATTTTTAGTTTTCATGATTTCGATCACTTCTACCTGCCAGAACAAAGTATTGATTGAATAAATGTTAACTTCATGAGGACCAAAACGTAACAAGCAACTCCGAACACCTCCATACAAACGCCCGATGCATTAATCCCAAGAAACCTTCTACTGATGTTCCCGGGAGGTTCAGTTTATCAGAATACCGTGGCTCACCAAGATCTCTGTTCCATTTCAGCTTTTTGCTTCACGCCAGCTGCCACTGAATGAGTCAACTAATCCACAGCTGTCTTCAGTTATACTTTAATCTTATAAAACCTTCCCGGACTTTATGGGTACTTGATAAATGGCGTGAACTCCAAACATTGCACATGACTCCTGAGAAATGACCTGGAACATCTCAGGGTACTTACGATTTCACCAAGCAAAAGACGGCAATTCTCACACCCCAGTCCGTCCTGTTATCTGCTGCATTTTGGAATTTACTTTGGAAAGTACGGGACTTAGAAGTGACTAAACACAGCTGTACATTTAAGTTCATTTTCCAAGTAGCACATTTAAGTTTCAAAGTGACACAGGGTGACAATCAGGGTGCCAAAGGCCAAAAGAATAGTGCCCAAATTGATTTTTTGGCTATATGACCAGTGTATGGCTGCTTATAACTAAACGTATACCCAAACTTAACACGAAAGACCAGTGTTCCATGTCATTTATAATAAAATTTATTTATTTGGTTTTTAATGCCATTTTGTTATAATTCTGTTTGTGATAAAATGTGGCCAGTGTTCTTTAATTGGCTGTTTCTTACCACGGCAAGACCTTAGCCCAACCTACAGCACTGCAAATCTAGAAAGTTATAATTGATATTGTACCCAACAGAACAGCTGCAGAAATTCTTATATTTATTTAATGCCATTTTAACAATTATCAGGAGTTATATTTCTCTGTTTCTTTCATCTAGTCTTTTTTAACAGTATTCAAGGCCTTTTTATACGCAGAATCATAAAAATCCCCAAACTGGCAACTATTTACCCTAACTTTGAGTATGCAAAGGGTTACAACTATTCCAAGCAAGGTGCAAAGCACACTTGGGTAAATCTTTGATGCTCACATATTTCCAAGTTTACGCTGCCCCATAGCTCCGGTTAAAATGATTTAGGAATGGTTTGACACCACAATGTAATCATTAAACATTTATAGGAAGTTCTGAAGTACAGGCTGTGTAGTAGTAATAAATCTTCACTCCTCAAAGCCCTCATGGGACCGTTTGACGTATGTCTGCAGGCTATTACGGTGCCAAAAGAAGACCTGGCTTTTTATTACCCTCTGTAACTACAATTACGTGTTTACAATATTTTGTCCACTTATGCCTTACAAAACAGGTACTGTACAGGATGAGCAGCGTGCTATTTTGACCCAGAGGCGCTGCATGGCAAACACATAGCGCGAGCAAACACACATCAGCCGGGCCAGTGTAAGATAAAAGGAGGGAAAGGAACACATTAATGAATAACCGTTTTGGCTATAACATCGGCTCGAGTCAACAGCGATGGCAGCTCCCGCCGCCTTTGATCAGTCAGACTTTCTGTAGAGGACAGAGGCTTAGACCAGGTGAGCCGGGGGGGGGTACACGTGTGTTCTCAGTAGAGCGAACAGGAATGCGTGTAACAAAAACAATCAGGAGCCACTAAGCGAACCGAACAAACACGGCAAAAAGGACTTCGAGTGTGAAGATAGAAGAAAGGCTGAGAGAAAAGTTGGTTGTGTTTTTTGGAGGGACTGCAGTCGGAGGTAGACGTCCTCTTTTGATATTCGCCCGCCCGTGTGTAACAGTTTGGGCCGCAGCCAAAGTACACATCTCTCGCTAATAGTTAACAGGGTCGGCAAATACACCTAGAGAACAGCAGAAAGTGGGAACGCTGGAATACATCACGCATGGGTCGTGCACAACCTCATAAGCAGACCGATTTCCCCGTCCATTCTAACCACACCCCCCGCAAACTTGGGTCTTTTAATCCTTTCATCCCTGACCACACACAGTGAAAAGTCTTGCTACAAAGCTATTCAGAGATAAATAAATGTATTAATTGAAAAAAAAACATTATTATATATTTATTGCTCCTGGTTTGCCATGCAAAACCAGTATTTGATATATATACGTCTACCTCTGACTGCATATATAATCAAATACGGGTTTTACATGGCGCAGCAGGAGCAATACTCCTATTAGAAATTGGCATAGCTACCAGTTGGCTGGGTGCCATCTATCTGGCATAATTGGCAATGCCTGCAGGGCGGGATGACTGGAATATGTGGATGGGGTCTTTAAAACGCTCTTTAAGCCCCCAGGTTGGCAGAAAGCAGGCGACATCAATGCAGAGTTCATGGCTCACACAGGGTAACGCTGGGTAAGGCTGGCCGTAGATCAAGCGAGGTGTGAGTAGCAAAACACCCTTTATTTGTTGAGTTTACATGTTGAGTCTCCCCATGTCAGCGTGGATGTCCTTCCACAGTAAAAAGAAAAGAATTAGCCAGGTTAATTGGAGACACTGACTCGCCCTATAGGTACGTAGCTACTACAATGCATAACCAAGTGTATTGTAGTGTCGGGGCCAGTCACCATTTGCTGTGGATAAAAAGAACGTGTTGGCTCTATTGATCCTCCAACATACACCCCTCCAGCAGCTTTGGGACACACTGCAGTCAGGATGGCTCCAGATACTGTGACAACCTACCAGGACCTTAGAGTCACTACCAGCCCGTATAGCTGCTCCACATTCACATCAGATTGTGGTCACGATAACGTGACTCGGCGGTATATAAGAAGCCGTTTTCTGATTCATTGATCATTTTAATCGTTTAAAAAGCCGAATAAGGGCAAAGTTCTCACATTTACGGAGGCAGCAGATTACTCATCTTAGAAGCAGTGGTGTGTGATATGAGAACTACAATAACTCATGACATTACAAAAGCGCCGGCACTGTCAGAGCTGGCGAACACACACACACACACACACACACACACACACACACACACACACACACATCTATGCTAACAAACTGGCTCAGGGGGAACATTCCAAGCATGTCCTAACACACATGCACATCTGCCCGTGTGCGTCGAGTGGAAGGAATGCTCAGCGCTAATTGAACCCCCACGTTAATCGATAATTTAATTATTTTTATTATTACCTTTATATTTTAAGAAAATAAGGCTGAATTTAAAAGATATTTTAGAAAACTCCTTAAGCTCCCCTTCAAGTTTCTTTGAGCATCCGAAATCATATGGCGCTACATCCGGACTATCGCAAATATTTTGCAATTAAAAAGCCCGAACAATGTCACGTTTCCATCAACTACGAAACTGTGAAATAACCTTTATATCAAGTGTCAACGCACTGAAGAGAAACAAACATGATGGAGAAATCTAATTTGAATTAGATTATAATTAAATTTACAATTTGTGGGTTAATTTTTATGGTTAAGTTGTTTGCAGCTAAGAGACGTTTGGGCAGAACAAACCAATCTAACATGGGCTCAAATCTCCGCTCCACAGCCACGTTCACCTCGCATCTGAGAACTTAAATGCACTAAACAATTTTGGGAGAACGTTGTGCAGAATTTTTTAATTTCAGAATGTCAACCAACTAATGAACCATTATTGTAAACTCAAGACATCAAAGTTTCCACATTTTGGTAATGAGATCCTAACTGTTCTACCTTGTTTGAGCATGATAGGTCATTTTTATTTTGAGCTTATCCATTGAATTTTTTTAATGCAACTACAATATGAAAGTGAGGCAACTTTTTAACTGTTAGTTTTAAACAGATTAGCTTTTGAGAAACAGATTAATACTAAAATGTGTATGTGTGTGTAGGGGTAAGCAGTAGCAACAAGTCCCTGTTGTTCACTGCATGATGTTCTAGACAGCTGAAGGTCAGGGTAGAGACGTGTGATTATCTGAAGGGAAGCCAGCCTCCCTCAGTTTGGACAGGAAAAGACGTGGCAATCACCACGGTGATCTGAGCTGAAGAGCAGGGGGATCGAGAGAACAAAGTGCTAAAAATAACACCGCTTATCAAACTCTGCTCACCCATTTACTAAACATGGCAGACAAACATCTAGCTGGGTTTAGCTAGTTTTCATTGACAATGGGGAATTAAATTATGCAAAAAAAATGTCAACGTCATATGAAATGATCAAGATTTCTTCTGGGTTTACTAATACAGAAGACGATGGCGTTAAATGTAGCCATTGCGCCGTTGGTGCTCGCCCAGAGCTCGTATAAATCTGAGGCTTACAGAAATAAGCACACCTGGTGTAAAAACTGTGCCAAATCAAGTCACCAGTTTTTTCTTCAGTTTCAATAAAAACACTCCAAATCTCACCTACATTGTGATGCTGTGCACAATTTCAACATTAAATGGTCTCTGTCAAGCCTGGGCATTAAAGCCAAGTAGCTCAAAGAAAAGACGAGTCATACAGACACAGTAAGTACAAGTCACCCTCTTCTGACCTTGGATGACCTTAAGACGGGCTATCTCGATCCACAAAAATGTAAAGCAGATTGCAAGCTGGGCTTTTTAATTACCATGTGCCCTCTAGCAGGCATGGTTGGTTAACACCTGCAGTAGACCAAATTGGCCGTCGGTGTGCTGGAAAAAAACACTGAGAGGTTGGGGAAGCCAATGGTGCGTGAGGAACTTGGTTGCCCAGAGTGGCTGCTGAGTAAGTCGAGTAGCACAGAGATTGTGTGTGGATGGTGGTTTTGACAGGATGGGAAGAAATTCTCAGAACAATCACAAATGTAGAAACGGATAAATAAATGAATTGACACAATAATGACGTTATAAAAAGATTAAATGGATATAAAAATGAACAAAAAGTGGATATTTGCAAAAGAGATGAAGCATATCTACATAGAACAATATAACTGTACAATCTGTAAGAATTGAGTATTGACCATGATTAACACACTCATGGTCGATTACCCATCAGGTCTCACGGCCTCTGCTGAACGTTTGCACCCACACAACCCTGCCTAACACCACTGCATATTAAACACATACACATATGAAAGAGAGTAATGGTGTTTCATTTGGGTCAGGTGTGTGCAGTGGACTTTACACTTAGAGTGAAACAGAGAGGTTCAGAGCTGCACGAAGAAGCGGTATAATGAAAATGTAAATAAGGGCCAGAGATTATGTAAGCGATCAAGGTTGATAGCGATTTCAAACATGCCGCTCATAATGGAGCTACGCTCTAAGGCTGGGCCCGCTCTCTGCCTTACATTTACATTTTATCACCTGGCAAAAATCTTATTTCTTAAATAAGGTGAGTGGACGAAAAAATGAATTACACCAGAACGATAGAAATTATTTTAAAGATTTTTATGCATCTTTTGGGCGGCACGGTGGCTTAGTGTGTAGCACTGTCGCCTCACAGCAAGAAGGTCCTGGGTTCGATCCCCGGGTGG
>JAYDZG010000028.1:7411984-7424159 GCA_034509265.1 Microcambeva bendego | reverse complement strand
AGAGAACTGGGCTTGTGATCAGAAGGTTGCCGGTTCGATTCCCAGAGCCGACAGGTCACGACTGAAGTGCCCTTGAGTAAGGCACCTAACCTCTAACTGCTCCGGGCATGTGTGCTCACTGCCCCCTAGTGTTCACTAGGGTGTATATGTGTGTTTCACTGCAATCTCAGCAGCTCAAAAAACGATACACAATAGTGACTGGCAGTATTTATTTATTTATTTATGTTGTGTTTTCTATGATAATAATGTTTTGTTTTTGCCATGTCTTGCCATGAAATTTACAGTACTTACGGGATAGTAGCCATAATGAGGGTAGGAAACAGCTGGTTGATGGAAGTGTGTATAGTTTGGATCCGGGGAGCCTGGAGGACAGCAATGATACACTGCAACAAAAAAGAAAGAATGAACTACCAAACTTATTTATCAAAAGTTATATTATTAATAATATATAAATATGGATATATGAATATAAACATGTACAGTAGAATTTTTCATTTATATTTTAGAATACTCTTTTCACCACTGTGTAAACCAATTTGTCCTCCGTGCAGTGAAACACACATGTACACACTAGTGAACACTAGAGGGCAGTGAGCACACATTCCCAGAACGGTGGGCAGCCCTAGCCACTGCACTAGGGGTTGGGTGCCTTGCTCAAGTGTACTTCAGTTGTGACCTGTCGGCTCTGGAAATAGAACCAGCAACCTTCGGATCATGATTATGGTTCTCTAACCACCAGGCCACGGCTGTGCCATTTTTTTTTACCCCTTTTTCCTTACACAGGTTTAATCAGTAGTAAGTTGTTGACAACTCTATATCTTCAATTCACCTCAATTGCATATTTTTGGACTGTGGGAGGAAGCCCATGCAGACATGGGGAGAACATGCAAACTCCATGCAGAAAGGACCAGGACCGTCCCATCTGGGGATCAAACCCAGGACCTTCTTGGCTACAGGGGTACTAACCAGGGCAGTCTGCTGCAGATTTTTTTATTGGCACTTGCAGAAAAACACTCCATGCCAGACTTCTATGTAACACCTAAGCTCATAATAAAACATGGAGTGACATACTTTAGGAATTTTAGAAGTCTAATGTTGTCCCAAAGAATTCTCACCTGGCATGTATGTGTACGGCGAGGGACAATGTATGAAGGTTCCATAGTTTTCACTGCTATACGGTCCCAAGTGGTAAGGGTCTGGTGATAAGTGGTAGAGAAATGAACCCTGAATTTCTTTGTTTGCATTGGTATTTGACGAAGCACTGGCGGTATCCATTCTATGTGATGTGGATAAAATTCTTCTTGTTGGGGTTTGGTCTGATTTCATCTGCTGAAGATAAGGAGTTGTGTTCTTCCGCTTAAACCAGTGATGCTGGTGGCCTGAAACTAACAGACAGAGACCACAAAGTTTTAAATGGAATGACTCAAAAATCCCCCACTATAATACCTTCTCCAAGGGACCAATGATTGGTCTAAATCTCAGCATTTGAAGTGGTTTAAATCACAATTAATATTAACTAATATAAAGTTGCTCTTTTTGGTATTATGAACAATGTTGTGAACAAGTGACATAATCAGGTCGTATTTAATTTGGCCGCACAGAACACATTGCTTCTATTTCTGAAAGATCTGGTGTTATTTTCACCTATCACCACTAGGAGGGAGTTTTTTTATTGCTGCAAAAAAGCCCAGGCTACTGATTTTTAATAATTTGTGAGTAATCTTGGTGATCTATTTTAAATCCTCCTTCCCTGCCCGTTGCATGTTCTCCAAAGGTAGAGAACATGCAACTCAATACAAAAAGGACCTATACCGCCCGAATCCGCCTGACCCTAGGACCTTTTTACTGTGAGGTGACGGTGCTACCCACTTAGCCACTGTCCGGCCCCCGCCAGTTCGAGAAGTTATACTGTATCCTATATAGAACTGGAGTGCAAAAAATTAGGATATTTGGCTTAAAATGCTAAAAATATTGATTGTAAAGGTGATTGACCATTTCCCATCACTTCTCTGCTTTCCATAGGCAAACTGAGCAGTAGGCGTTGAAGGCGGTTTGGTGGACGGGAGTGGACTTCTTTTCCGGACTCTATCTTGGCCTTGTTGATGCTTGTGAGACGAAGGATGTTGGCGAGAAGCTCCGGCTGACCCCGTTTGAAATTTGGATTGCAATAATGATAGACTCTCTCTCTGACTGAACCGCTTTCCATTTGCTTCTTTTCGGTTACTTTTTTGAAGCCGTAAAGGTTCAGCTGCCGAACAAAACTGGTGAAGTTTTTAGTTTTGAAGAAATCAGGTATGATGCCCAGGTGTTTATTGGTGGGTGACAGCAGTTCTGCATCAAAGAGCTTCATATCTATACGTATTCCTTCTCCTGTAGAGTCCCAGCCTATCGACAGCATCTGAGGATTGTTCACTAAACGCCACAGTTTGGCCGGGAAGTTGCTCAGGTTGATCGGGATGTTGCAAAGTGATTCATCAGTTTCCAAACCAGCTGACATATTTGCTGTGAAAGCTCTATTTACCTACATGATAATAAAAACAGAATAGCAGAATTACTTCAATTAGCCCGAACACCAACAACAACATACACTCGGGTTTCTATTATTCTTGAAACTTGAAAAAGTATAAATTACAAAATTTTGTAAAATACAAAAAAATGGTGATTTAATATTTCATACTTTTGCAAGTGAAATAAACAGGGATGTAACAATACGACCCATGATGCAATATGATTCATGATACTGGGTTACTGGTAAGATTTACCCACATTTTTTAAAATAAAATGAAATTGACGACCAATTATGACAGTTTCCTTTTACAATTTCTTTTTAGTAAATATACAGAATTTGTTATATTTATCTAAACAATACATCCCCTTTTGTTTCTGGGGAAGATGCAAACAATGTGAATGTGAAAAAGTGAATATTCATCTTAAAGAGTCACTTGAATCACACGTGAATCGATTCCTAACTGTGTTAATTATGGTGAATCATTACATCCCTAATTATAAATATTCAGGAGAAGGTTGTCATTGCATTTTACAAAATGTCCCAACTTTCAGGAAATGTTGTTTGCATGCATGGTGGATTCACTCTTATGAACAATCATAGCAGCGTCAAACCTAACAGTGAGTTTGGCATCTAAGACCCTTCCACCAAACATTTGGACACCTCTGCGAAAATTATTGAAAACATTCACAAAAGGGAAAACTAATCGGAGTCTCTGTGGATCTTGTGCCAGTCAGAAAGGCAGAGGGCATGGCAGCAATACACCCTAAGTAGGGTGCCAAATGTTTTGCTAGGATATTTGGAAAAAAGGGAAAAAATGAAAGACCAGAAAAAAAGTAAGCTGATCACAGGCCCTGAAGATCTGGGGGGTAATTAGGAATTCCAAGTTTCAAGGCCAACCACCAGTCCAATTCAGGCTTATAATGCAAAATAAAAAGCTTCGTTTATTCTTACCCTGGTTGATCTGTTGGAGTTCACAAAGTCGAGTAAATAAACGTGATTCAATCAAAAACGAACATAACGGACATTTCACGTATTAGTTGTTTTCATGACCAGCTGGTAACGACATGTTTTCTAGTATGTGACCATATTTACCTGCTAATAATATTTTGGAGTTTTGCTTTTTCTTAGAACCGTTACAAATATTCGAGAACCGTTAATCACGTTGCCTCCTGAATTTATATTCTAATGTACACAAGATGCGTAGCAACGCGCTGTGTACTGTACTACTGTCGCCCTCTAGCGGCCTTCTCAGACCTTCTCTAGCAACCAGGTGGCTGAGACAGCAGACACTTTATAATTTAAGAAATACAATACAATAGTTTCTATTATTTTTTTCATTCATTATAACTTTTACACAACAAATCAGAAAGTGAGAACAGAATGGAAAATGCAAAAAATTAGTTCAGTGTTCCTTACACTTACTTTGAACTTAAGATATCTCATGTGATTTCTGATCTACTTTTATTTATTCACATCGAAGTGAATCATTGAGTGAATAGGCGAGCAAAGTGATGAGCTAGCTTTGGTGAGGTAAAATAAAATCCCAATAATCATTGTTTATATCTTATTATTAACTCCTTCACTTACAATGTCATTTAAAAGTATTTTTTTATTTAATCTGACTCGTAACATAACAGAGGTCGGCGGAAAATTAATCGATGAATAAATCACTGACGTCATCGGTGAGGTAATCGATGAGTAAATCGCTGACGTCATCGGTGAGGTAATCGATTAGTTAATCGGTGAAACAATCGGTTAGTAACCCGGTTAGTCTTCGGCGAGTAAATTGCTTACTGTTGTCATTTATTGGTGGGAATCCTGATGAGTAGCTTGACTTCAAGTTTATTCACGGTGGATGAAGACCTGATGGAAACTGACCACAAACAAGTTAAATAACATGATTTCAAAAATCCATGATGTAGTGTATTTCGTTTGGTGTACTGCACATGACTCCCAATTATTGATTGTATATTTATTTTATAATAATTACCGTGTGTGAGTTTGAATTTGTAATCGTCAGTAAGCAAAGTGGACACCAGAATACATACATCGCAATAACATCCCATATATCTTTTGTGCTTAAACTCAGAACCCTCTTTTTGGACAGGTGTACAAGTCATGCTGGACAAACGTGATCCCCATTCGGTTTTGATGTAATATACGATTTAGAAATGTATTAATTCTTATCAATGAGCTTATGGGCACCGTCGCATGCGTATTACGTCAGTTACAGTCGCCGAACAAGAATACACTTAGGCTGTAGGTATAAGGCTAGTGTTGATGCTATACTGCGAATCATTGTAAACAAATAGATTAATTTCGACTTTGTACTAGTAATTATAATGTCTCTAGAAACGGTCCCAAAGGATCTCCGGCATTTGCGAGCGTGTTTGCTGTGTTCTCTTGTAAAGGTAACAGCTGTTTGTATTTGTTAGCTCAATGCAGTGCTAACGGGTTAGCCGCGATGCTAGCTATGTAGCCGGATTGTTATTGACGTTAAAATCCTCATAAACGAACAATATAATGTAGGAATATCCGAGTTCTCATTCTCTTGGATTTTTGAGCAAAGCCTTCAACTCTGTATTGATTGGCTTGTATTTTATAACACCTGTAAAACGCTATTTGATTATGGCCAAACACCTACATATTTTAGAATATTAAAATATGTACAAATTCCATGTTTGTTTATTTAATTATTATTATACTCATTACACAAGTTTATTCACTTCACAAACACAGTCATGGACAATTCACTGTATCCAATGAATCGAACTGCATGTTTTTGGACTGTGGGAGAACACCTGGAGATCGAACCCAGGACCTTCTTGCTGTAGAGTTTACCTGGTCTCGTGATGTCTATGTGGGTTTCATCCAGGCACCCTGTGATCCTCCAACAGTCCGAGAACATGCAGTCATGCGTTTGACATTAAACTTTGGTGAATCTTGTGTAAGCAGTAACTACAGGACTATGTTCCTTATGAATCTAACCAAACTGTAAAACATTATCAGATTTGTGGGACTGTTCTCAAATAGACACATTCAGGTGAATGAACACTGAAATCCACCGTCTTTGTCTCTCACAGACTATTGACCAGTTTGAGTATGATGGCTGTGACAACTGTGAATCATATTTACAAATGAAGGGCAATCGGGAGATGGTGTACGAATGCACAAGCTCATCCTTTGATGGGTATGGTATAACTTTTTAAAATGTTGATTCTACTTCAGCATTGTGACTGTACATACTGACATTTTATTCTGCTCACTTTGTGTTGGAATTACAGTGTCATTGCAATGATGAGTCCTGAAGACAGTTGGGTGGCCAAATGGCAAAGAATAGGTAAGCATATGTGAGCAGGTTATACACGCGATGTTATAAAGTGTCCGCTTTGTAAATACATTTGTTTCCCCAGGAAATTTCAAACCAGGAGTATATGCTGTGACCGTAACTGGACGTTTACCTCCAGGTTAGTTCTGCTTTTAGAAATAATTTAAGGTATAATTCCTTGAAAAAACATTTTGGGTGTTGATCATGTTTTTGTTAACTCTTATTTGAATGGACTTTATATACATGTATATATTTATTTATGTATGTACTAATAGCCCAACATCTAAAGCCTGTATCTGGACCTCTTTTACCCATCAACAGTGCTCCTGCCAAATAGCCTGTTTTGGTATAACACCTTTTGTTTCATTCTACTGTACATCAGTGCCCTGGTTCTCAAAAAAAGAGGACCACCCTGTGGTCTGGATTATAAACGTTTCATAATCATACACAAAATATTTTGTCAGTAAAACATGAACTGGGCTACATGTAGTGCTTATATCATCTATGTATGTATTTCAGATCAGTCATTTTGGATTAAAGAGGGCAAATATATCCATGTTAAACCACCAGTTTGTGTTCTTTTCGTTAGGAGTGGTGCGAGAACTGAAGAGCAGAGGAGTAATCTACAGATCCAGAGACACAGCAATGAAGACATAAAGCATCGTTTGGCAACACATTTCAGCAAAGTTCCTTAGCTAAACCCCACAGAGCTATATTTACTGTCATCTGACTCAAGCATTTTTTCACCATCAGGCTTTTTGGGGGGGCTCAAATGTTACAGTTATACAGATTAGCTGGCTGAGGAACCTGTTATACTAAATTCTTCTTTAAATTTTGTGTTCTGGTAAATAAATGTATTTTTTTCTGACATATTTTAGTTTGATAATAGTGTTCTGTATTATCTGAATAAAAGTTTTTACACAGAGGTGGATGAATTATTCAATGTGTTTTCATTATTAAGTGTACATACAGTGCCTTTGCGAAAGTATTCTTGACATTTTTCGTGTTGCCTCACAACCTGGAATTAAAATGAATTGTTTGAGGGTTTGCATCATTTCACTTACAGAACATACTTACAACTTTGAACATTTTCTTTATTTTTCATTTTGAAGCAGACAACAAATATAAAAAAAACAGAAAACTTTGGTGTGCATAACTATTCACCCCCCTAAAGTCAGTACTATGTAGAGCCACCTTTTGCGGTAATTACAGCTGCAAGTCTCTTTGGATGAGTCTTTATGAGCTTGCCACATCTTGTCACTGGGATTTTTGCCCATTCCTCAAGGCAAAACTGCTCAAGCTCCTTCAAGTTAGATGGTTTCTGCTGGTGAATTTTCATGTCTGACCACATATTCTCAATTGGATTAAGGCTCCTTGCCCAGTCTGAGAGTTTTGGTGGGCGGCCCTCTCTTGGCAGGTTGGTTGTGGTACCATGTTCTTTCCATTCACGATAATGGATTTGATGGTGCTCTGGGGGATCATCAGAGATTTGGATATTTTTTATAACCCAACCCTGTACTTCTCTACAACTTTGTCCCTGACTTGTTTGGAGATTTCCTTGGTCTTCATGGTGTTGTTCGGTTAGTGGTGCCTCTTACTTAATGGTGCTGCAGCCTCTGGGGCCTTTCAGAAAAGGTGTGTATATACGGACAGATCATGTGACACTTAGATTGCACACAGGTGGACTTCATACCAAAGGAGGTGAATACATATGAACATGCCAATTTTCAGTTTGTATCTCCACAAATGTATCTTTTGTGGTGTTTCAAAGTCATGGAAAAAAATAAGAGACCACTTCAAAATTATCAGTTGATGGATATGTGACCAAAATGAGCAGTGATGGGTTTTTTTTTTCAATAAAGTAGAATCAGAATTAAATTATTAGAATTAAAACAACACTCTTTTTGGTAGATAGATAGATAGATAGATAGATACTTTATTGATCCCCGAGGGGAAATTCTTGAACACATACCCTGAAATTGTTCATTAAAATAAACTGATATTTTTTTTTCCATGACTATACTAATGCAGAAGTCAAAAAAAGACATACCCTTACAGGACAAGAATGTTTTCCATTTAGCTTTTCTTACTTTCAGTCACTCTCACTTACTTGTTTTTGTCTTGATCAGTCATGGTGATACTGATGCTACCAGAACAAACAGGGCATTGGGCAGGATCAGACTCCCGACAGTGCCAGTCCATCAGGGCAACGCACTCAAAAGAGCATACCTTAAAGGAAACTAGCAGGATGCTATTGAGTAGGATTAGTTCATTGATATTTTATGTAACATTTGATTCTATGTTAATACTGTAATAATTTATGACATTGACATTTGACACATCTGCTGATTTGTATTGAGTTTATGATGTCCTTACTGTCTTTTTTCTATTCCTCATTTCCCTCCCGCATGTCCTAGAAAGCAGGAACTGAAATAAACAAAGCAATCAATGAGACAATATTTAATTTACCATGTATCCAGAGCCCAGAGACAAGAATCAAACCCAAGTCATTAGGACCTGTGGACCTCTGCTGAACCTACCTTAACTTGCACACAAGGTTAAAGGTCTTTCTCAAGGACCCAACAGTGGTAGCAAAGGAGAGCCTGGATTTGAACCAGCAATATCTGTTTGATAGCCCAAAGCTCTACCTTATAGGCCAGGAGTTTTTAGTCTTAGACTTCTTGGACAATGTTCACCACTAGGGAGCGCTATAGCTCTTTGTTCTTACGTCATACTCGTGGCAGGTTAACAACAAGAATCCTGACTCGGGTTTGATCTGTATCTGTGAAAATCTTTGCATCTTCTCCCATTGTCATGGATTTTTTTTTTTAGGTTTGAGCAGAAGCAATTAGAAGCCTTGTAGACCTCAATGTGTCTAGTATGCAAAGCCGATTATATTTGCTGTATAGATTTGACACACAGTTGTTTCTCCAGGTGGAGATACTGAATGGAGAAACAAAGAATCGAAAGAAAACACATAGGGAGAACATCCAAACCACACACCTCATACTGGGTATTATTTTAATTATGTTATGAATTAAAACAAGCGATCAAAACATGAGTCAAAGGAAAATATAATTAAAAAAACCTTGTGTGTGTGTGTGTGTGTGTGAGGGGTTGAGGTACCACTCCTCAGACAAACATCTAGCACGTTTCAGAGGGGAAACCACCACAAATCCCTCACAGCAAAACAGTTTCAGATTGACTAACCTAAGCAGCCAAATGAGTAATCATGCTTTACATTAGCATCCAAGAGAAAGTGGGACCCTTCTACACTGGATTAAGGCCACCTCACCTCCAAGAGACATAACAAGCAACCTTTCCCCTGATCTATGAAGGGGTCCTAAATAAAACATTTCCTCTCTGAGGTGAATGAGTTTATGAGGAAGTTCCGGCATGGTGTAAGTGTGAACAGCTTGCCGTGTTCTGGAGTGGTCAGTTTGCAAAACGCTAAGCTTCCTTCCATTTACAGGTCCCATTATGACACAGAACTCTGGCCGCCAGCCTTTTAAATTCCTTTGCCATTCATGTTGCCTCCATGTTTCCAAATGTCTGTTTTGCAGGGTAAAATTTGCTCATTGGAACTGAAAACATCTAATAATTTGAACTTCATTAGGTATACCTTCCTTGGACATACATTCATTATCGTCTATTTTATAAGCGATACCTACCTGTAGTTTATCCTTTGTCACCGTGTGCCATTTATCAAACGGGACCCCTACAGAACCTTTAACGACCAGATACTATTTGGGTTTTGGTGTCACACAGCACTGCATTGATACATCGCATGAGTTGTGCGAATGTACTGTATCAGGTGCAGCAGTGTTGGTGGAACTATTTAATACAAGTTAACATACTGGCCTCTTTATTAGGAACACATTCTCTAATAGCACTTTGTATGCTGTTCTCTCCTTTTTAAAATCCTAACAACCCTGCTGACACACACTACCATGTTATTACCAGGTCACTGTCACCACCCAACATCTGATTTAGAGATGTAGGGCTAGACACACACCTGATCTTAAAAGATGTTGAGAGATCTTTCTTTAAAATCTCAACTAGAGTATGAATGTATATAATGTATTCAGGGTTTGTAATTTAGTCACTTCAAAGTTGTCAAAGCATCATGGTCATGTTTTGTTTCTATTATTTTGTCCACAATCTGTTAAAATTAGAATAAGAAAATAAAAATGTGTTTAAAACAATCATGTGAGCATGTATGAGCATAAAACGTGGGTGAGAGGCACCTTTTCCCTCTTTTTCTATGCACGTCTGAGTGCAGAATAAAGACTTTGAAGTGCATGACTAGCTTTTGAATGGCAAAACATTTTTTCTGTGTTTGTGGTTAAACTCAACGTTCAGACCAAGCCAGCAAGTGCACGGCGCCACCTTCCCGCCAAATTGCGATTTAGTCTCCATGCAACCCCATGCATAACCAACGAATCTATTTTTTTCTTTAACTGTACAGCAATTATTATTTTTAGTCTAACTTCAGTGTTTCAGTCCATATTCACTTTCTCTTCTTCATTTTGAGGTGGTAAATTTTTGTCTGCTGCAGGGGTGATGGGGATACCAACATCAGCCTGTGTGTGTGTGTGTGTGTGTGTGTGTGTGTGTTTGTCCTGTGATGGTTTCTGAATTTCAACTGATGAATTGTACCAAACGTGACTCCTAATAACAAAGATGTGTTAAAATAGAAAACACTGTCCAACATTGGCCCAAACCAATAAAACCTTTTTTTCTAGGGTGATGCAGTTTTCTGCAAGTTTTAAGAACAGATGACCCATACCTTTAAAATCTCAAAGTGAACCCAACCTGGAAGCACACCTCATCTCTAATTAGAGACACTAATTTTCAGACCAAAAGGATGATCATTTGGAGCAGGACCAAAACATGCGTAGATGGTCAGCTGGTGAGTAGTTGCATATTATCCTTCAGAAGCTCAGAAGTATGAAAACAGCCTGTATCAAATGTGGCTTGCTTGTTAAGACGCCGTTCCTCCTCCTGTTGATGGTGAACAATTGTTACCTCAAGCATCACAAGCCAACTGAAGCATTTTATCATCAATAACAATGATACACATCACTGACAATCAAATGAGTGAGACTCATGCGACTCGTAGCTCAGATCCCATGTCTACTTCCTGTTTCAGTAGCCAACATGATTCTAATTCTCAAAAACTCTTAGCTAGTGTATCAACCAGCAGACTTACATACTCCTAAAACTAGTATTTTGCTCCCAAAATGGAAATGCATGCACAATGGCTAGCTCTGCAGTTTAAAATGTAGGATCTCTACCGTACCAATATCTCTTGACCATATAATACATTACAACTTGGTTTTATTTAATCAATTTTCCAGAATTTTATTCGTAATAACTAGTTACTTTTTAACAGGGTCATGCCAGAACCAGTTCCACCAGGAGACGTAGAGCTTTGGGCTATCAGTCGTGAGATTGCCGGTTCAAACCCAGGGTTCGCTCTGTAGCCGTTGTTGGCTTCTTGAGCAAGGTCCTCAACCCAACACTGTAACTCAGCTTCAAAACTAGCTGGGTTAAGTGGAAAAATATTTTTATAATGTACCAAGTACATGTACATATGACAAATAAATGACTTCCTCTAAAAAAACATGGCATCAATCCTCAGAGCTTCAGATATCCGCCTCATATGGACAAAGCTGATAACGTCTGTCTAGACACAGGCCTGGCTGACAGATTCCGAATTTGAATCTCAGCACTAGTGAGCTAGTGTACAAGATAACTAGCTCACTACTCAAGTTTTAATGTCAAACACAGTCATGGAAAGTTTTTTTTTTATCTCCAATTCCCCTCAATTGCATGTTTTCAGACTGTAGGAGGAAACCAAAGCTCCTGGAGGAGACTCACACAGACATGGAGAGAACCACACAAAAAGGACCTTCATGCCGTGAGGCTATCATGCCACCACACATATAAGATGTCCAACAAGCCAATGGTCAACATATTTTTGGTCATACAATTTAAAAAGCACTACAGCGCATGATCTGCATTCGCTTCTTAGCTCCACTTGTGAACAAGCCTCTCTTAACACATCACTTCCCGTTCGTCTAACAGGGGTCACATGTCTTTTGGTGATTGGTTGATATCTAGGGCCGTTTTGCCCATATTTGGAGACATATCTACAGAGTCCAGTCAGAATGTGAAGACAATTTTAAAGAAACGATGACACCTTCCTGCATTTGACACATTCACAGATGCCACATGTGCACAAGAACTTACTCCCAACCACACACACACTCACACACACACACACACACACACACACACACACACACACACACACACACACACACACACACACA
>JAYDZG010000028.1:7256873-7275877 GCA_034509265.1 Microcambeva bendego | reverse complement strand
ATCTTGCTCCATTTGTGTTGTGGTAACTTTATGTTGTTTAGTTTTCCTAATGATCTTAGATTTTTTTTCTTTAAGTAATGGGCATTTATTTAATGTTACACATGTAATATTTATAGAACGTTCTACCAAAGTTACTGTGAGAACATGTTCTCAAAACATTAGGGGAACTTCTACATATTGTTAGAGATATTAGCAGATCAACCATTTTGGTGAGTTTTTGTATAATGGTTTGACTTTAAATTTTAATGAACTTGTTAACAGAATTTACAAAATCTATACATTGTATAAGTAGGCACGTACCTGGAGTTGTTTTGGCGTGCATGTGGGGACTTGATTTTGTTTTGCGTGTGCTCTCTTGAAACAGAGCGTGAGGAGGAGCGAGCGCTGCTCCATGAGCTGCTTCTCTGCTGCACGCTTGATTTGCCTTTCTTACGGCCTGATGCACGCCGGCGTCGAGCTGGCGATGCTGATACACTGCGCTGACGGTTCACTCCTGTTCTGTGATGCTTCTTTGACGAATGGGATCCTTTTGTTCTGGTTTAAAAGAAAAATAATATTAATTAAATGGCACCATGAAATGTGCTTGCTATTATTTTTATTAACTGCACTCAAATGGGAAAACCCTTCTTCCAGGGTGGATTATTTAAACTTAAAAAATTACCATTCTTGTTTATTTAGAAATAAACTGGCTCTCACTTCTTTGGATGTGTGCCCTTGGCTTTAGACTGGGGGTTAAACTGGGAGTCACTGCTGTGAGCTGGAGAGTGGCAGCTCTTCTCCCGTTCCCGCTGCCGTCCACCTCGTTTTCCTGCTGGCTCAAAGGACAGCTTGGCACCCCGCTGCTGTCTCTCCTCTCCTTTTGTTGCCTCTCCAGTCTGTGCATGTGCCAGCTGTCGGCCCGGGCTCCGACAGGGAGCACTGTGGCTCTTTGCTTCTCCTGCATGAGGAGACGTCTGCCTCTGTGATTCACTCGGCGAAGAGGAAGCCACTGACTTCTGTAAATGCACAATAACCAGAGGACAAAAAGGAAGGGGGAGGACACACATACAAAAAATTAGAATAATTTTCTCTTAGGCAATTTCTATGGTGTACTTGCCAAAAAGGATTAATATCTAAAAGAAAGGAGCTACTTTTTAAAAATATGGCTTATAGACAGTCCTCTATGGTGCAGCGCATGCAATACTTGACATGCAAAACCATAATGAGCTGAAAATTAAAATCCCAAAAGAAAAGAAGGAAGAAAAAAATAGAACTGTAAAAGAAAATAAAGATTAAAAGAACAGTGTGAAACTAGAGAAAAAAGAGACAGAAGAACTGAGTGAAAACGAGGACTTTAAGTTTAAGAAGTGGCTACAAAATAGGGAAAAAAACGTAAGTTGAAACATAAAAGCTAGAACCAAAAACCAGACAACTTGACAGAACATCACAGAAATGGAAGAAACAAAATAAAGATTCACAATTATAGAGTCACTCAAATTAGAAAACAATTGATCTTCTATTCAATAGTAAATTTCTGCATGTGGATTGCTTTTCCTGCAGACAATTGCTGAGATGTGAACAGCGACCCATTTCCTTTTTTATTTTACATGGCTACTCTGTTTTAACTCCCTTTTGGTTAACATCCACTTACCAATAAAGTGGCATTCCCTCCTTTAGTAGGTAAGGTATGAAGAGAAGGGAAAAGTGGGGCAACATAAGTGCATCATTAGATTCACAAAATGCAAGAGAAAAAGACACAACACCCTTCCCTGGTAGTGAGCATGATACAATGCATGAAAAAGACACACCAAATGTAATAAAATAATTGTAAAAAGATAGAAAAAAAGATTAGTTTAAGAATTATTTAATATCAACCTTTAGAAACCTCAAATAACTGATTCTTTGTTTATGCCGGAGTAGGTTCAGTAAAGAGATTAATTGCATGCTGTAGTTAAAGCAGAAATGGGAGGTTTTGGCACTGTTGGTAAAGATGGTTAAAAGAGTCATAAAGTATTTGTAGTAAATTATCAAAACAATCACTACATAATTTTAAAAGAAACAGAATCAACGATGCAATGGCTAAGCTTCACAAGAACACAGTTCTTTGACCAAACATAACAACAGAAAGGGTTCCACGTTTTTTCCTTTGTTGTCATCAGGCTGTAGAACCTGTTTGCATATTATACAGTCTGCAAAATAAATTTACTTCATTTACATTTATTTTTATGGCATTTACCATATGCCTTTATCCAAAGCAACTTACAGTACTGTGATATTATACAGTCTGCAAAATTGAGGGTTAAGGGCCTTGCTCAAGGCTCAAGTGACTGTGGCTTGAACTATCAAGATTCTGAATAAAATATTTTTAATTATTTTCCATTTCAACCATTTAATTTTTTTTCGGCTGTTACTATTCTTCCAAATGTGAGTGGGGTAATTTGAGACAGGATCACTGTAACACCAGTTACTCACATTTATATCTGAGTGAAACAGTTAAGAGATCAATTGAGAGCTCCTAAATAAAAGTAAATATGTAACAATGATTGTGTCATATTTTTTTTATACATTTGAATCCATCTTTGCCAACAGTACTAATAGTGATTGTTTTCTCCAGAATCTTAGCATTTAAAATTTAAAATTAAGAAGAGCAAACTGACACACTCCGCAATTTTTATGCATCAATCAGCCAGCAGACGTCCCTACCCGAAATTTCTCTTCCCTGGATAAACAACAGCCAAACATTGGTCATGTAGCCACCCCACCCAACCGGATGGCAGAGCAGATACAATGTATTTGAAATCCCAGTTCTGGTGTGCTAGCAAGTTTTACCACTGCACCACCTGAACCACTTATAGTACTAATGGACACATCCACTGTATCAACCACTCTAGCTAGTTCAAGTTCTTGCACTATTCAACTTTGTCCGTTCCTTTGATTGAATACTTCTCAAAAGAACTATAACTGGTAAAAAAAACTTGCATAATTTATATGGAAGGTTTGTGCTATGCTAAATTATTGCCTGAGGGTAATCAACGTATGATAAATCTCTGGACACATTTCTCGACCTTTAGTAAAAGGTAAAATAAATTGTACAAACATAGCATAAACAATTATAAGATGAATGTATCGTATCACCAATAGATGAAAGAAATTTGGCACAGACATGAATGCATACTATGCAAAATATTAAAAAATAAATCCAAATGAAAAAAAAGAAAAAGAACAGAGACATGAAATGGACTTGAGAAGAGGGTGGTGTACTGACTTTAGCATAAGAGAAAACCTAGATTTTAAGGTTGGAAAACAAGTATTAAATGTTAAATGAAATTATAACATATTGCTAAGAAAGAAAAAATAAAAAACAATAAAAATGTATCTGCCAACTTTTTTCATCATAGATAAAATGAGAAGAAGGAGAAACAGTCAAGCTAGGGTGCTTGTCACATTCTCATCTGCATAGAGACCACGTGCGTAGGCAGAGCGTTACCTACCTTCCATTTCAATCAGAGACACGTATGCAATATTGACAGAACGAGAAAGGAAGAAAAAAGGAAGGGGGTAAGGAGAAAGGAAAATTCTCCGCAGCGAAATGGGAAAAAGACAATGAGGGTTTTTTAGTATCCAAGCTAAGTATTTGGTAACACAAACTACGAAGGAGACCAAACAAACCAGAAAATCAGTCAAAAGAAAGTTGACAAATGAGTAAAAACCAAACAGGGAGGAGGGAAAAAAATAATCTGTATGATTTGTTGTCTTTTTAGCTTGGACATATGTACAGCCACGCAGTAATACAGGTAAAAAAGTGTGATTTGTGTATCTAGAATACAGTTAAATGAGAGACAGAAATGAGACCCATTTTACAAATCGATCCTGCAAAGGGAATGGGGTGGGGGGGTAAACATGCACACTGTGGTCGATGGGGCAGAAAGCATGTCAGGACGACAAAGAAGAGAGACACATACACACCACGAATGGACAAGAGGAGATGGGGATGTTCAGTGCTAGGATAGAGAACTAAATTTAGCATGTTTAAAAGGGACCCCAGTCATAATAAACTAAGATGTGTAATAGAAAGCAGCTCAAGGTCTGTATACAGAATATTTTTGAACTCTTGCAGATTGCAAACAAAAACATTGTGGCCTAATTTACGATTTAATAAATGGCTTGGGTCCCTTCAGTAAAAGATCTTTACTAATCTTCTATCCTATTTTTCTTTTTATTTACTCCAGGACAGATTCTTGCACAGAAAGAAAAAAAACATTAAAGCTCTCAGAGTTTCTGTAATGAATAATAAAATATTAAATAATATTATATTTCGTAGTAGGATGGGTAAGGACTTAGTCATCAGCAAAGACTTCTGATTGTCAACTCGTACAACAATATCACACAAGAGTCTCTAATTTTCCCCTTTTGGGGCTATATTCAGAGTTTTTTCTCCCTTAAGCACTGTAAACAATGTTTTAATGGCCCATTCAGATTAGTTGATCGGTTGATTACATACATCCAAGGTTGCATACAGTGTTTTCCTGAGTTAAGTTATTTGTCACCAGTTTTGTCATGTCATAGGTCATTCCATAAAACAAGTCTTATAGATAAATAATTATTTTCATCATAATCACCAGAGGAAATATTCCTACACTACTTGGATCTTATTACAAGAATCAATGCAGAACATATAGTACTTCACCTGTATCACACAATCAGGTGCTATTTTCTTGAACTTATAGGATGGGAAATTCATAAAAGTATTACGGTATTACGTTAATAAAAATAGCATTATAGGACAGTGACAAGAATTTGTATACAAAAAGGTTCTCTTTTAATAATAGCGTTATTAAATTGAATACTGAGTGTCCACAATATTAGGCCATACAATAAAGACTTGCCAATGTCATTCTTTGTGAACTGATTGAATTTCTCATTTATTCATGATTTACACCATTAGTTCCACAATAATTGTTTAGTGTTGCCAATAAACCTGCATATTGGATCGTGTGGGTTACCTGAGTTTGCTACATTATTTATTAAAACAACAAGAGAAAGAAACTTTTTTCAGTCTATTTGACTGGCTGAAGGTATTGTCCACTGAAGATGCCTGTACAAAAGGCTTGGTAGACATCTTGGCAGTGTTTTTATTATGAAATTATGAAAACTATACAAAACGATGCAATCTATTTTTATCTTAATCTTTAAAAACATTAATAATTTTGTAAGGTGACAATGACACACTTCCGACATAGATTTTCTCAGTTTATGCTTAGTGCAGGCAGCTCAACTCTGAGTATAGCCCCTATCATACCTTACTCCTAACCAATCAACTGGACACCATGCTAGAATGCTCAGCCAATTGGCTAAAAGTGTAAACAGATGTAGTAAAGCTTCTGACACTTCTCTTTTCAGAACAGCTTTTATCGGAAACAATAAAAAGACAGTTCCACAGAGGTGATGCTGCCACCCAGAAGGTAACATGCAGGTCAGAGTGAAAGTTCACAAGAAGCAAGTTCAAAGAAGCTCGTTTCAAAACACCAGCGGTCACATTTTGATTATCTGAAGCACAAGAGGTCTACTGTGTTTTTTCAGAGAATGAGCGTTCAACAAAAAGAAACTAATACACGTACCCCATTAACCTACTTGATCCAGTTCCAAAGCATATGAGTGCTTTTTACACAAACAAGACAGAAAAGTTTGGGCATTTATTTGTGGGGAAAATACCACTTAAATGAATAGAGGCAGAAATCAAAGAGGATGAAGCAAGCAAGTGATAGACAGCATGTGAGACCACCTCAAAATGCATGCAAACCACTATGCAGATTTCTGATTTAGATTCAAGGTTAGAGTTTATATTTAAGGTGAAAGGAAAGTTTGCACAATCCTGGCAGATTTATACAGATTAAAACCTAAAATCTAACATCAAATCAATTGCACATTTTTACACATTTGATCACTTGCACCAAGAGCCTACTTGCTTGCTTTTGTGTAGGTGGGATAATGTTTTTTTCTTTGTGATATATCTTGGTAGAGAGAAGAATGTAAAAAAACCCATGCTGAGTAGTTAAGTTGTTGACAATAAAAGAAGACTTGTGAGCTTCCAGTATCTACCTTAGCTAAGTTCCTCATAAACTGGATGTTTTAGTGAACACAACGATTAAGCCCTTAACATTGCACGTATAAGGACATTCTAAAACTTGAGAACATACAACTTTTCCTCAAGCTTATCCGGCATAACATTATGACCACCTTCCTAATATTGTGTTGGTCAAACTTTTGCCGCTAAAACAGCCCTGACCTGTCGAGGCATGGACTTCACTAGACCCCTTAAGGTATGCTGTGACATCAATATATTTTAACTCCTGTAAGTTTCGAGGTGGGGCTTCTATTGGACTTTGTTTGTTTGTTCAGCATCTCCAACAGATGCTCGATTGAATTGAGATCTGGGGAATTCGTCGTTGTGTTCCTCAAACCATTCCTGTACCATTTTGTCAATGTAGCAGGGTTATTATTGTGCTGCAAGAGGCAACATCAATCAGGCAATACTGATTCCATGAAAGCGGGGACATAGACTGCAACAATGCTTAGAAAAATGGTATATATCAAAGTATATATACTTTACAGATGAGGGGCAAAATCCAAGTGTTCTCAGAAAAACATATTGCCCTAAACATCACACTGGAAAAATGCATTACACCACATAATGCAGTCTATCATCTAACATCAGTCAATATTGTCACTATGCATGTGTGATCTTTATATTCTTCCTAAATTTTGACTGAACAAGAATTTAAAACAAGAATATGTTGTCTACCTTACCTAACTAGCACGGACTCCAGCTGTGGAAAAAAATCGTAAATCGAAGCCAAAGACGCAAGAGCGAGAGACACAAATAAAAAAAGGATTAAACAGCCAAATCAGCTCAAATAGATTCGACTGAGGAGCAACATCAGGTCAGTTGTGGTGAGCAGTAAGAGCAAGTGTGTTGAATCGATTGAATGAGAAGACAGCAATGGAATAGAAAAGACTACATACATTGTTGATATTCGGCCCCTCTAGATGACCAGACCCGGAGAGTTTTCCATTGTAGACGTGCTCAGTGTGGTGGCCGTTTTCTGGTCCTGGAGACGGAGACGCACTTTGACTGGACCTCTTCTGTTTCTCTGTCTTGTGCTTCAGGTTGGTCCTGTTAAATGGATTAAAATATTTGTATTTGCATTCAATTTGTTATAATTATTAACTAAACAATCTACTGCTCACGATGGTTCCTATGGTCAAGTGCTCCAAAAATAATATTTTTTATTGTAACCTGTTTAATTGTAACCTGGGAGATTGGGTGATGGTGGCCACTGATGAGGCACTGCGTGAACTGCAGCAGCTTCCTTTGCGCTGAGACCTCCTGCTGGTGCTCTCTGATGGGTTTCTACAACACACACAGACAAACACTCAAATGACAATGCATTTTTAATTACTGTTTCTTTTTTAATTATATTTTACTTCAAAGTCTCCTCATGACCGGCAGTGATAGCCTAGTGGGTAGAGCTTTGGCTTTGACCCAAGCTTTCAAAAGAGCTAGTACTGTATATACAGACTATATATATTTTTATGGACAAATCAGAGCATCATTTATTTAATTACTGTAAAGATATATATTAAAAAGAATCCAAACTTACTTCTTTCTGGCTTTGCTTTTTTCTTTGTGTTTGTTCTTTGGGGAACCCGATCTGGAAAAAGTACAATAGACAACAGCTGTTCTCTAATGTATTGCTATTGTTATGTGAAAAATGTATGCTTGTGATAGTATAATCAACCAATTTAACAACAAATTAATTTGCAGTTTACTGTTGCAGCAACATTTGGGAGTAATGTTAAAAACAGACTTTTCTAAATGTTAATCATGACAAAGATAGAGAAACGTGTGTACCTGTTCCTTCTCCTTTTTCTGGACCCAGAAGTAGATCTGTAAAACAGATGAAAACAACAACAAGAATAATCAAGCACCCAGTTGTGAAGCTCAACCTGTGATGCACTGTGATCTACGGTTCAGCTTAATATGGACCTAAAGCTTGGAAACTTTTCTGCTCTACACTCAATGATACAACACACACCTGTTTCTTTTGTGCTTCTTGCCACTCTTCTTCCTTTTTCCTCGCCGAGCAGGAGAAGAGTCATCAGCTCTGTGGTAGACATTGAAGCGGACGGATGAGACAAGTAACCTTCATTGAACACACACACACTTTGTCTTCTCTTGAGCTCGGATGTTTTCGTAACATTTTTCAAATTGCCTGGAGTTGCTACCACACTCAATGTAATTTTATTTTATTAACTCCATTTTCGATATTTCAGTCTTTATTTCCCCTGCTATTTCACCCTCTTATTTTTATACTGCTTTGATTTTCTTGCTTTCCCTGTTTCAGACTCAAATCTGTCACTGGCAGGACTGCAACTGTGCTAATTAAGAACGCTTCAAAGTATTCATCAGAAGACCTTAAATAAGCCCATTTCACCCGGGACCTTAATTGCTTCACTGCTCAATATGTAATAAATTAAGTTTAACTAACAAAATAGGATTTTTAAAAGAGGTAATTGAGAGGAAACTGACCGACTGTGTCTTCTGCCTTTCTTCTTCTTTCTTTTTTTAGGCCGAGGTGAAGGGGAGCTGCTGGACTTTCTCTTGGCCCTGACAGAGAGAAAAATATTGTCAACAGGAATGGTTCTCAGACACCAAGCTGCAGAGCCGTCCTGGTCCATGGGGTCATTTGTTCCCCGGCCGCATAAATAAGAATAAATTATTAGAGATCGCCATTAAAGCAATGACACACTACTTATATTTCTAACACTTTGGGTGTTTTGTCTTCGATCACCACTAGGTGGGAGCAGCGTCTCACAGTGATTGGTGTTCTGTTTTAAATACTTCTACCCCCTCCATTCTGTGAAATGATATCTTATATGAACCTGGTCGGTGGAGCAAAAAGGTTGGGGAACGCTGGTCAAAGGTATGTGGACTCATAAAGTTTATTATGTTATTAGCAAGTTATTAGTTATTGGTAAGTATGTGGACACATACCAGTTTATATTTACATTTTCAGCTGTAACTTGCAGTACAGTCACAGTATGCAGCCTGAGCAATGAGGTTTAAGGGCCTCGGTCAAGGGCCCAACAGAGGCAACCTAGTAACTGGCATCCTTTCGATTAATAGTCCTGTACCATAACCACTAGGCTACGGCTGGCCACCATTACTATTACATTGGCTCCAACTGTTTTACTCCTTGAATTTCTGTTTAGTAAGGTACTAATAAAACCTTTATATAATACAATTTAAATTTTAATCATTTAAAAGTTACCTGTAGTCGTCTTGGGTTACAGAATCCTGATCATAGTAATCGTCACATTCATAGTCTTCCCCACAGCCATGAGCATATGTATTGCCCTCAGCATCTTCTTCAGTTAAAACAGTAACACTAAAATAAAAAGGTTTAACAACTTTTTATTACCCTACATAGATATAGTCAAATTCAGCTATAGTGAAATATCTAGAAAAAAAACATAACAATAAATATTTTAGTGGCCTTGCTGTTGGGCGGCATAATGGCTAAGTGGGTAGCACTGGTAATACCCTAGGCAGGGTGGTACGCTTCCTTTCTTTGGTGTGGATTTCTGTACACAAAGCTGATCCAAATATAAACTTGCCTTTAACATGCAGGTGAAAAAATGCAGGTATTGCACCTGTGTCAGAGGGAGAGTTTGTGGTGCTCATCAGTCAACAGTGGAAGGTAGTATTAGTTTAGATGTAGCGTAATGCATTCAGTGTAATTGGATAAAACTAGACTATTGAGAAAATTGGGGAAATTTCCAAAATAAAGGGAAAAAAGAAAGAAAGAAAGACATAAAGAACCTGTTCTGGAGGCAACTAGTAATCATGCTTCTCATTATTGATGATGATATATTGTGCTTCTTCCACATTACAACTGTATCCCTCTGGTTACATTTCAATAAACATAAAATACAATAATTAGTATTGTGATGTCATTATCATGATTGGATGGCAGGGCTCTAAAAATGGCCTATCGGGACTGGTTAGCCATCTCATTAGTCAAGGCTAAGGGGGGAAGATAGATATTGAGTGAAAATATTGGGTGTGTTGTCTCTGTGGTGGTACAGTGAAAGCACTCTACACTACAATACATAACTAAACATAACACAGGGCTGTATACAATTTAATAATGCTGGAAAATGATTGATGATACATTCTCTATTGTTTTGTGTATGGGAGTGTGTGTGTTCACTTACGGTGGTCTGGGGTCAGACCCCTCTCTGGTTATGACCCCCTCTTTGTCCATCAGCATTTGCCGAAAAGTCCCAACCTTCTGTTTGATCTCCTCCTCTGTATACCTGCACAAGTAACATGGACAATTGATTTTCCAGAACAAAAAAAACATTGACATTAATATTGATTCCTCTACCTTAGCTTTTTTGGGAAGGTTTACTACCTGATTTTGACATGCATATGCTGGGGATTTGTGTCCACTCGGTCAAAAAAGCATTACAAAGCCGAAAGCTCAAGTGAAGTCAGAATAAAAAATCTGTATCTTATTGTTGTTCCAAGTATCCTACAGGTGATTAGCGGAATTGATGTCAGGGCTCTTTGGCAAGTCCTGGAAAAAACAAAAGTCTTGTTCTTTTATAATAATGCCTCTTTTATGGCACTAAAAATCCAACATCCCACCACAAACCCTCTACTATTGGTCACCTTGCTTTATATCACATCCCTCATAATATATTGTTATTAGGTTAGGTTAACTTGTTCCTTCAATA
This sequence comes from Microcambeva bendego, assembly GCA_034509265.1. Taxonomy (NCBI): domain Eukaryota; kingdom Metazoa; phylum Chordata; class Actinopteri; order Siluriformes; family Trichomycteridae; genus Microcambeva; species Microcambeva bendego. The sequence continues at coordinate 7,265,095 of JAYDZG010000028.1, read as the reverse complement.
TTACAACAGTATATCAGAGCAGAAGATCAGCAACTGTATGGCGCCGTCCAAGTCTGACAGGGTTCCGAACTTGGATTTGAACTCTTAACCTTTCAGATAGCTCAAAGTCCATAAAACCAATAGCTCAGAGGCCCGATTGACTATTTTAGAGCATTTAGGCTATGTAATGAGTTGGTTTAAGCAACCCAACCCCTTAAAAATCTGATAAAATGATAAAACGTCAATAAAACAATAGGCTAATGTTCTATGACCAAGTTAGTTTGTATTCTAAACACAGGAGAAATAAGCTTATGTGGTGGGGCAGCCTGGTCCAAAATGCCAGGGCCGATTTTTTTCCCCAGTCCACCCCTGGCTCTGCTCACTACTTTGTTTGATTTTTTGGCAATTAAAGCAATTTATCATAAACAACACACACATCTAGCTTGCTTATATTCTTATGGGGCCTTCATTCCACTTCACTTCGCAAATAAAACCTGACAGAGTTCCACATTGAATTATGCGCATCTTATAATAGCATGGTTGAGGGTGAAACATGAGCTACTCACTGCTTTCTAAATATCACATCGGCCCTTAATACATGTTTGTTTGCCATTAGCTTTTCATTTTTTATTAGTTGGAGAGAAAAATCCCTTAGGCGAATTAATCATGTTCCTCACATTCCAGTTACTGCAACATCAAGTCTGTGATCACAAAGACGTGGAATCACATAGGTAGATATTTATCTGGACATTGGTGATAAATTTCAACCCATGGTTGTATAAAATGTATTGGCTTGCACTAGGGTAGAGAACAATGAACAGCTAACAACTCAGCAACTTATATTACAACTTATATCCACTGTGTAATAAGCATTGGTAATTAACCCAACAGCAGCAACTTGGCAGTATTGGGACTTGAACAAGTAACCTTCTGATTACTAATCCAGTACCTTAACTGCCTTAAGTAAAGTGGGTTTTAGTTGCCCCAATGTCAAAAATGATTGCTATTTTGCATTCATGAATCATTGCAAGCTTGCTAATGCTAACTACAATAATAAACTACACTATATGTGAGCATGCAGTTTATCTCAATCTTTTTAGCAGCACTCAGTCTATCTCAATCTTTTTAGCCCCACCCAATATATGTATTGTCAATTAATCACATAATCTTCCTAGAATAGTCTTAGACAGACTCGAAACAAATGCCATGTGTACAGATATGTCATTTAGTGTACTTAAACATAAGAAACAATCTTTTTTTATTCCTCAACTTTCATCCCCCTTTTATTACAGAAAACAATTTTCCATGCTTGCAGTCCCTCAGGGTAGGTTCCACCCAAAAAGTAATCATAAACATGTCAAGGCCAATGCCCCCTTTCTGACAACTTATACCATCAAACATAGGCATTTCCAATTTACTTTAGCAAACCTTTACCAGAGAATAAAATCACTGCGGTGTATCCAGGCCTGACTGGGCTGCCAAGGCCTCTTGTCATCTAGTTTGCCCACAGCATAATGTCATTTCTAAGCCTCACAGACATTGACGCTTCATAGATCGTTGGCAATACACTATCCTTTATGAGCCAGACATGACGCTTAGGGGGAAAGACACAGAAATAAGGCTACATTTTAAAGACTCATATTTATAATGTATCATCTGCTATTAATGCCAACAGTTTAACTTTTAAATTGTGAAAAAGTGTGGGGATGATTTGCTCTTTCAGGCAGCCTGGATGATTTTATTTGGCTGACGGTGTTCTATATTTTATTTTCTAACATGTTAGGTTGAATTCAGGGCTTCATGGACACATTGGGTCTGAACAAAGGGTTTGCTTCTATTACTTGTCAAATAAAATACTGTATTTGTGTTTAACTGTATCTAAATAATTAATTAATATATATAACTAGGTAGGTATAACTAAATCTGGTAGAAAATGCATACATAAATAAAACAAAAGATACTTCAGCAACTTTGCTCATGGTTTTGGTAATAAAAAATACTTATAAAGTCATACAAAAATATTTTTTAAATATTATACTATATTATTATTCATATATTGTCCACCACACCTTGTTAATGCTAATGCTGGTTACTAAATATGGTACATTAGAGTGTGGGGGCTCAAATGCCAAGTGGGGTATACTGGTATACCGGTATTTGTTAGATCACAATTATTACATATGCAGAGCACTATTCTACCATCGCAAACCCCACAGCTACATTTTGGATGACAGTAACCAAGAGCAACCATTGTGCCTTCACTACCACTGGCTGTGAGGGATCGGTTACAACAATACCAGGATTTATCAGCTGCTGTGCAGACCAACCCTTTCAGCAGGTGTGTGTGTGTGTGTGTGCGTGTGTGTGTGTGTGTGTGTGTGTGTGTGTGTGTGTGTGTGTGTACAACAAAAGAAACAATTAAATACAATACAACAATAAAAAAACAATACAATTCCCAACTGGTTTCATATATTAAAAAATAGGAGGTTAAACTGATTTATCCTATCCATACCATCTATGGAAAACATTACAGCCTATCTAACATGCTGAAAAAAATAATTCTGGTCTCATTAAGTAACTTTAGACTTTATTCTTGTCTGCAACATTGCAAACTGAACTGAACCTCCTTACTGCCTACTCTCTCTACTAATTACATCAATAACGCCCCTCTCTTCTGATGTCATTGCTGATCCTACTGTGTAAGCAGTGGTGGGTAGTGGTGGGGGTGTTTAAGCAGAGAGGCTGGAAAAGGGAGCTAATTGGCTTCTGGGGTGAAGATGCCGTAAAACACATCTGAAGACGAATGCCCTCAGGCTGCACTCTCAGCACATATGTTGTGTCTGCGACGGTGCCAAGGAGTTTGGGGAGGCATTGAGTAAACACCCCAGCAGAAGCAGATAGTCTGTCTGTTTAATCTGCCTGAAAACAAACCAGTGTCCTGAAATAGGACAAGGATTAAGTGCGTGTTTGTCCATGCGTACAAGTGCATGGTTGTAATTGGGCCAACACAGGATTATATTCAAGTCTGTCCATGATGTTCCTCTCTAACATTCCAGTCTGTTCTTCAAGTCAGCTTGGACAAACGAATGGACATTCAAGACATGGTCTTAAATACATACATATATTTAAATTCTTAACTTAGCCAACTTTAAATAGAGGCGGAATTTATTTCAGCTTAGTTCATCTTCATCCCTGCTTCTGAGCTGCAAGGCGAGTGATCGGATTGAGAAGAAAAAGCTGCTTTATAAACAGACTGCTGGTCTGTGTGTGCGTATGTGTGTGTGTGCATGAGTAAGCAGGCGACTGTGTGTAGGACGCATGGCAGATGGTCCTGCTCTCCTCTCCAACATCCAGCTTCCTTTCAACATTATCAATCTCATGACCTTTTTGCCAGAAGGCCTAACAAGGACCGTACCATCTGCTGTTGTTTGACAGGGGTTGGGACGGACTAAATGGATTTAATGTAGGTTTTATCAGAGGGAAGAGATCTAAGCCGCCCATGTCTTGGTTCAGATACGGCCCACATTTTGGACAAATAAGTAAAGAAAACGTTGGTCGTTGGTACAAATAAATAGCAACATCCTGGCCATGTGCACATATTTTAAAGAGCACAGAATGTCACAGCCCACATTCAATGTAGTTTTTGAGAGCTATTCTACCCAACAAGCCAGGATGAATAAGCATTCATTGCTGTCAGCTGTTCCAATGATAAAAGCAGACTGATGGCATAATGGTATCAGCCTAAAACAAGAATCTGGGCTACACTGGGCACAGGATAACAGAAACAAGACAGTTAAATGAATGCCATAACACAGCTGGTCTTGCGGGCATGTGCACAGTTAGACCCCTAGTGGTGCTCAAGGACCACTGCATGAGAGATGCCCTTTTTGCTGTCCAATTTTTTTATTCATCAATATTTAAAAATTTAAAAATTCTTCCCAAATGTGTTCTGATGTCTGACGGGCATTTATCTGATGGGCTTTGCCCATCCCTCTTACTTCGGTTAGCACTCATGTAGTGCTGAGTGCCAAGCTAGATCGCTGCTCCACACTTCTCCTCTGACCCACAGCATCAGACAGACAGGTAATGCCAGTGTTTGTGCAATCCCTGCCATTTTTTGGTGCAAAATTAAGCACAGCGCTTAACATAATTGCGATTTAAAACGCTTACCTTTTCAGACAAAGAGCATCCATGCATACTGCATAGCACGCTGTTTACTGACGTTTGTCATGTTTAATGTTTAAATATTTTCTCAAGCGTTTCACCTGAAACCAGGAGCAGCTGTGGATCATTGGCTTCAGGCCAATCAGAATAGAAGAGGTGTCCAACATGTGCTCCTGGAGAGAGCCGGGTGGCACATAAACATGACAACCGGAGCACAAAGAGGCTTGATTTGTGACATCTAACATTAAGTGTACTCTCAATAGTAATCCAGTGAATTTAGTTAGAGCCAATAGTGAACTTATGCTGTTGCCCCAAATTTGTTAAGAACAGAAAAAATGGGAAACACAGACTCACCCCTGCTCTTCCATCATCTCCTGCAGTTCCACACACTTCAGCTCCACCCGTCTCTTCCTCTCATGGTCGAGGATTTCCCGGCGAGCCTTCTTCACCAGCACAGGCTTGGGTGGTGCAGCCTCCTCTTCTTCTGGTTCATCATCAGCATTGGGTCTTGAGGCGGCACCATTGGTACTGCCCTCAGGGGAGGGCACCCTTGCTCCATCGAACATGTCCTCAGAAGTCTGAAACATATATGAAGCAGAAGGTTAGTCAAGTTCCCATTACCCTGTAAATAGTGAGTAGCTACACATTGGACCTTACTGAACCCCATACACTCACTTAAATGCTCTGGATGGACATGTTCTCATAAACAAAATATAATCTTTGATTATTTAATAAGTTCGACATGTGTTTGACTGCACAAATGACTCAGGGTGTTGCTAATTGATTACTGTGGCATGAATACATGTATTGGATCATTATATGAAGACACTGTGATTTTTAAATATCATGTAATTACAATAGGATATAATTAGTTAATTAGTGGATTAAGTCAAAACCTTCTAGGTGTATTTTACCATGTTTTTTTCTCAACTTGACATTTATTGTTATGGATAGCTGCTTTTCATTTGTTGCGGTGTTTGTCGATACCTCATGCCAAACACATTTTCAGGGTTGTCAGAGCTTGCTTCTGTTAATCAAAGCTATCTAAGCCAGGAAGCTTGTGCATAGTGAAACACATGTGAGATAGAATTTTGTTGAAAGTTTATTACATTTTACAGGCATCTTGCTAAATTCACCTCTCTCTCTCTCTCTCTCTCTCTCTCTCTCTCGCTCTCTCTCTCTGATGCAGTTTGTGCATTTAAACCATTAACAATAGCAAAAACTCATAAAATAGCTGGGAATCAAAAAACATTTAAGGACTCCCATATACATTCCGTGGAAACACAGTTACTGAGTATAAATTATATTATTTCGGTCTACAAAGTTTTAGGAAGTGTCAGTGTTACTAAGTTAGCTTTATTTATTGTGTCATGAAAAATTAATTATTAGTAGTAAGGCCATCATATCAATGACAACACAAACACACAAACCACATCTGTATCATCTGTATATTAAATAATGTCATGGTCACTTTTTGAATGACAATTCACCAAGTCAGATCTTCAGATTCGTGATTCATTGAAGCACCTTTCCGGCTGCTGATTCACTGAATCATCCTCTGACATCTGATTCTGAGTCGAACTTTTTTTTTTTATTGTTCTTACCAGAGCTTTAATTTTAACTCTAAATTAGGTTATTATAAACCTATAAATTATAAACCTAATTTAAAACCAAGATACGAACGTAGCCCGCTTATCCATTGCTTTCATTTAGACCATCATTCTCCTACTCACTAACTATCTACCACTCTTAATCCTCTCACTCTTTTTCTGTCTGTAAGAAATTGTGGTGCTGTTAAAAATAATCAGGTTTGCCCTTGGCTAGATAAGGCTGCTGGAATGAAAGTTTGTGTGCTCATTTAACTTAAAGAGCATTGCTTAGGTCAGATGCTGAAGCTGTACAAAAGGTCTGGCTCACATAGGATGTCCCAAACCCATCAAAGTGTGTCTTTATGAACCTGAATAATCGCGATGGAACAGAAAATGGTCTTTGCTAAGCTGCTACTGCCACAAAATTAATTTTTTATATCATTTGAAAAACCTTTTAGCATTCAGTGTGCTAAAACACCAGAACTGACCATGTAGTGTGCTTTTTTTTCTTTCATCGTTTTCTCCCCAGCACACCAGGGACATAATTATTACTCTTGTACTGACACTAAATTATTTTTGTCCTCCAAAGTTTCAGCTACAACAACAAGGGAGGTAGTTTTTTCCCTATATTAGCTCCATTTCTGCTTCCACTAGCAGTCCATCGTGTGCTTTCTGGGGATAAAAAAGTGTTTGAAAGCAATTCTTTCCACATAGTCCCTCTGAGAAAAAGCAAACCAAACTATAGTAGATTGCCGCTAGGAGCAATTCTTTAAAAGCCATCCTGGGAGAGCTTGGCCAGAAAAAAATATGCTAGGCTAGTTTGAAATAGAAGGTGTGGGGATAAAAATGTGAATTGAAGATTAGAGCCTCAAGAAAAAAAAATTCATTTAGGCCAAACCAGCACACACAGTCTGTCTACAAAGCCATGCTACATAGCAGGTGCAGAAATTGAACTGAAATAAATTTAAAGCCAGGAAAACGCACTTCCTTGTTTCAAAACATATTCTTGGAATGTTGGAATATGAATACTGGCAAATATTCCTTAAATATACCTACACGTTCTAATCATTGATAATACTGTTAGCCTTAATTAAATGATATGCCATTCCACATGAACCGTTAACGGTTAACAGCCACCTAAATAGTTTATTTATATAATAAAAATTAAAACCTTCTGTTCCTCTCATCCTTAAACCAATACGGCTTCAATTACCAAATATTATTTCTTCATCCCATGAGTTCAGTTCACACAAAACAAATCGGTTGAGGCGAATTTCATTAGCAAATGCTGCCTACTGTAACAGATCCTCAGGCAGAACCAGCGTGTGAATTAGTAATGATGACAAACAATCCCCCCGAGTGATTTCAGTTTCTAGGTGTCAGGTGGGGGAAGCAAAAGTCTATTATGAATTACAGTTTAATACATCAGCACATGAGAGATGCGTTCTCATTAGCAAAATTGTTTTCACAAGGGACTACATTCTTTAATATGTGAAGCTGATGTGCTTAAAATTATATGTGAGAGGCCCAAGACCCGGTCATTGTATAACCCTGCTGATACTTCTAAGATTAAAAAATATATTTATTAGGTGTTAGTCACCTATTGTTGTTCCTAATATTTTCCCTGCACATCACACACAATAAAACATGGAGATTATCTTCCATGGGCTGGACGAGATATTCCAGTAAGACAATGTGACATATCATAGGATGCACTACATTCAGATCCCTGTGAAAGCCTACCAGAACTTCCCAGCTGTATCTGCTGTCTTTGCTGCAACCTGAATACTCTGGATACTAGCTGGTGGTCATAATCATGTGACTCGACAGTGTTTGTAGACGTGTTGTGACTGATCCAGTAACAGACAATAGAGCTGAATAACAAGTCATAAATCTTTAAAGCCACACTTCAGTGAGCAAGGACTTCTTATTTAGCCAATATGCTTGTCGTCAATTCTTCTGACCTTGCAGCTCAGCCTTAAATCATTTCCTCACAGAACCAAGACGTGAGCAGGAGAAAAAAGGGAAGGGATGGGGGGTAAAACAAATCGGAGAGGCTTGTGACAGTAGTGCAATATAAAGGCATTATAACATTAATTATTTTTCAGTACTTAGTGTACTAACCAATTATTACCCTCCATAATTAAAAGTACTATGTTACTTAGTGACAGTACCAGGATACCAACTCCCCAGTATGTTTTTTACAATAAAGAAAGCGTATTCATGACGGAAATGAGACAAAGTGTGGTGACTTCAATAAATAGGGCCATGGTAATAAACAATAGTTTAACTCTATGCTCTTTGAGTGCCCATTGTAAGGGGAATTAATTATGAAGTTGAAGCCACTGGGGTGGTAATTAATCTGCCGCTGAGGCAACCAGAGCAGCCGAAAGGAAAGTATAAGTCAGGTCAAGTTAAGTCAAGTCAATTTTATTTGTATAGCGCTTTTTACAATAGATATTGTCACAAAGCAGCTTTACAGAGTTTAGG
>JAYDZG010000028.1:7216754-7230768 GCA_034509265.1 Microcambeva bendego | reverse complement strand
ATAATAATAATAATAAGAAGAAGAAGAAGAAGAAGAAGAAGAAGAAGAAGAAGAAGAAGAAGAAGAAGAAGAAGAAGTTAAAAACTAAACTTAAATATTTCCTTACTGTCATCATCCCAGTTAAAATTCTTCAAACTACTCACTGACTAGTCACTTTTAAAAGTGCAATAACCTCACTCATGTTTTTTTTACATCAGTTAAACACTTTCAATAAAGCACAGACTTGGTAGCACATCTCACCGAAGGTGTACAGCACTCTGCCCCATTTACTGCTGTTCCAGTGCATTTAACAAATTTAATGGCACAGAAAAGTTAACAGATTGGAAGGGAAAAAACAGAGTGTGAAGTTGATTCGGTTGCTAGGACATCATCGAGAAGAAAAGCAGAGAAGCTGCACAGAAGTCACAAGCTCACAAATAGTGGGCAAGTTCAAAAACAAAAGCCACAATGACACAATATATGATGGACTTAGTGCATAAGAAACAGGTGCTATATACAAAATGTATTATTAATATGATATTTAAGTATATAATGATACAATAACCCTTTAATATTAATCGCTCACTTCCATGTTATTGGCCTCTGTTAAAAATCATAAAAAGGTTAATTTGCATAATAAAACATGACAATTAAATAAAGTACATTTTATCTGCAACTGGGTTTACAAGACAGTAGTGAGACAATTTGGGTGGCCCAGGGTGCAGTCTGAGTGTTGTAATAATCGTAAATAAGTGGCCTAAGAGAAAAACATCGCAAGAGATGGATTTTATCCTGACCTCAGTTACACTGTAACTCTTGCCTGACTGTTTCCTTGCCAATTCCAGCCAAAGTCCATCCCTGTCTCAGCTGCCTGTTTCTGTTTTCGTTATCAGCCGTGTCACAACTGCTTTAAAAACTCTGTCAAATTCACTCAAACATACAATAAGTCAATAAGTTGCAGTCTTGAGATGAAATACCCTGACAAAATCTTCAACGTCTACAGGTCAAAGTCTAGGAAGTCATCAAATCAACCTATGAAAATGCCAAATACCTAAAAGCACACCTATGTTAAATAGACCAAACATGATACTAGGGATGTAACGATACTCTCTACCCACAATGTGATTTACTATACTGTGTTCATGATACTATTCCCCCCCCCGGCTTTTTTAAGAAATTGAAATTTAATATAGATTAATTCTTTAAAAAATACTGTGCTTTTTTTTAATTAACAATATTTGGCAACTTGGTTAATAGAAGCAGTGTTGTCTGTTTAAAGTAAATATCGATTCATTAAAAAAAAAAACCAATATGAATCTGAATTCCAAAGCATGTTTGTACTTTCTGTATACATAGAAATTTCTCTAGAACAGAATGTAATTAATGTCATATATACATGTACACATGTACAGTACAACGAAAAAAGTTTACATCTGAAAATACCAGCTTGTTTCAAGGCTTGGGTCATATGAGTGCAGGGTCAGCCATTGCCCGACACCCCTGGAGCATAGAGGGTTACGGGCCTTACTGAAAGACCCAACAATGGCTGCATAGACTTTGTGTAAATGATTGGGAATGTTTTTCTAAATAATCTAAAATTATTTATGCACATATGTGAATAAATCAAATGAGTTAAATAAAACACAGTTAAGTAAATAACTACGTTTAGTCTGTTATTGACCTTACACTAACCTATCAAATAAATAGTAAACTGAGGCTTTGCGCTTTCCAAATAGAAACCAAAGATATTAATCAGAAAATAAGTGGTGGACAAGTATAAACAATCAAGCTGCTCCATGCATTAAAGACTTCCAGTCCAAATGATGTGTTGACACTAGTATACAGTAAGTCTCAAAATATATTTTTTTCTTCTTTTAGCTGCTCCTGTTAGGGGTTGCCACAGTGATCTGCATTATTGATTTGGTTGATACGCCGGATGTCCTTCCTGACACAACCCTCCCTATGTATCCGGGCTAGGGGCCGTCACCACAGTGCACTGGTTCATACAGCTTAGTGTCTCGGTACCTATAAGACAATTAAGTGAACCTGACTGCATGTTTTTGTACTGTGGGAGGAAACCGGAGCACTCGGAGGAAACCCACACAGACGTGGGGAGAAAATCCAGACAGAAGAGAACCTGACCAATTGTGGTAAAATACAATGAATGAATGAATGAATGAACGCATGTGGTACCTGTAGGCAAGAGTCATGCACTCGAACAGGCGGGTGAGAGTCGGGTCGATGCTCAGTCTGCGTGAACTGAACGGACCGAAGCTGTAGGTCTGACATCGCGGTTTATTCACAGTATCGAAATCGTACTGTGTTCTCCTGCTGCGGGTTACAGGATCACTGTGAGGCGAGGACACCATGAAGTGACCGCTATGAATCACCACCGTCTCCAAACTCCTTCCAGAACCGGCAGCCTCCGTCTGCGCCAACCTCTCCTGATCCGAATCCGACTCCGAATCAACGACCATTTGATTTGCTTTCGGCGGTTCGGGAAAGTTCTCCAGCTTCGCCATGGAGTCTGATCCTGAACTTCAGTAGAATCCGTGATAAGATTAAGTGATCAAATCTAGTAAAATCTCGCCAGGAACAACGCTACAGTCTCTAACTCACTGCGTGTCGAGTCTCTGAGTCAAAGGTCGGACGGGTTGGTGCATGGCTTCAAACTTCTGGTTGATGTGAAGTCGTAGATCGAAGCACGATTTAACAGGAGCTCTTAAACACCAGACCAAACCGCCCACACAGTCGAGGTGAATTAAGTAACATGTGACCTCTGCCCAGGTCAGTTAACTGGACTCTTTGGACATGACCTCTCTTAAAGGTGCGCTGCATTAAAATGCATTAAAATAAAAACATATAAAACATTCTTTTGCCTTGGCCAGGCAACCAATACATTGCACTGACATCATTCACTTCACACATTCACCTGTTCACTTATCCACATCAATGGGTAATTTACACTTACTGGAGGGCAGTACACTTACTTTTGATTCAGGTAAACCAAGAGACACTAAACTCAAACCCAGGACCTTCTTGCTGTGAGGCGTCAGTTCTACCCACTTAGCCACTGTTCTGCCTGCTTCGATATAAAAACTTTTTTTCTGACTAAGCTACCTGCAAAACTGGGTGAATACATAAATATGCTTTAAATGGAAACCATTTGCATAATAAAAGATAACAAGTGGGCAAGCATAATAGAATGCTACATCACTCTAGTGCTCCACAGAAAAGAGAATAAAGTTATTTTAAATGGGTTTTCATGGGAAATGACCCATGAAATTGTTTTTCCAGTGATTATAAAAGACTAAAACAAAAGCTGTAAATAAACAGTTGCAGTCAAATGTTCATAGCAAATTAAACAACTCTCTCAAAACTCCAAGTTAGTTGTGTTGTGTAATGTTATTTAAGAGATTGTTACTAGCTGTAATGTTAACAACGACTCAGTAATTAAAAGTTAAACATCAGTATAGCACTTACTTAGTTCTAACGACCAACAATATATGTTTTGTATATATCGCTAAGAAAATTGGTTTCTAACAGTTACAACTGTAACAAGGGAGTATTAAAAGACGCACTATGAAAAAATTGCTTCATTGTCAAACGTGCGTGCGTAAAAAAACTACAAATCCCGTGAGGCAACAACCAACTTCCGGGAGAAAAGGTTAAAAACTCGCTGATTGGTGGAGCGTAAGAAGCGTAGTAACCGCGCATAGGAAGACTTGTCTGGATTTGTTTATGTTCTCAGTTACAAGTTTAACAAGCGATATTTTCTCAATATGGACGGGTTACAAAGGCACAGGTCTCTTTATAAGGGAACTACGCCTCCATGGAAGGAAACATACAGAAAGGTAATAATCCTTTGTGACCACACAAATATTGCAATTGGGTCGGCTAGCTAAACGGGGACAACGTTTAAATAACAACTCTCTTGCTTTATTGGTGTACTTTAAATTAGTATGAACCACTGTATTGTACACCCTATTTAGTGCACTATTATATTAATATCTGGCAAATTGAGATTTAGCCAAAATGTGCCTCAAAAGCACAGTTAGTGCACTCAGTGTTTAATTTGCCTGATACACGTTTCTGTTTAGTATATTTATCTTGTGTGTGTACATACATTCATGCAAACATATGTACATATAAAAATAATTGGTGTGTCTGATTTGGTAATAATTATTGTAATTAAAGCATTGGCCATCAAGGTAAGGAAGTCAGATTAAGTTATTAATCCCATGGTTTCCAAGACATGTCGGAAACATACTTTTGAGATAATCTGGTCCATGCTGGTAGTATTGGAGTCAGATCCGGTGACTGGGTAGGTCATTGAAGTACACTGTAAATCTGCACGGATAGAACCTCCATATGAATTCTCATGTTTTTTAAATCCAAGCGAGACCCATACCATACTTGATTTGCCTATTATTGGAGTAGTTGTTGATTTTGTAACTGTGTTGACTGGTTTTGTTCTCAGCGCTGTGTGGAAAGATTGAAGAACAGTCGTGCCCGGTTGCTGGAGAAGTACCGTCAGATGGGCGAGACCTCAAAGAGCTCTCTGCTCGTCCAAGAAGTGATGGAGGTGGAGTGGAATGCTTTACAGTCTACCAGCCAAAGACTGCCTTCGTTGTGGAAGAAAGATGGTGTCAGTGATGTACGGTCATTCTAATATTTTGTTTGAATACTGAACTTGTAGAATCATGCTTTGTAATAAATAATCCTTCATTTTTCTTCTTTGTCTTAATCTTACAGCTCTACGCAGATGTACAGGAATATGACGAACTGGCCATTTTGGAGGAGATCCAACATGAACTTATATCTCAAGGTTGGTATATATATATATTTATACATGTACATACACATACAGAACCATTCATCAAGGGAATTACAAGTTGGTCTTTAAGCCCACCTCAGCTCTGCTCTGCCATTGGTCAGCTAGATGCCTAAATACATGATCAGCTCTATCGGAGGGGGGAATTGGCAAGAGGGATTCCTTTTTGCAGCTGGATTTATGGTTTCTACTGGCTGCTTAACAGTGCCTGCACATAGACTTGGATTAATGATGTTCAGTGTGTGACACTCTGGAGACATTACTGGGTATGGGGATATACAGGGTACGGGTCTGAAGCTAAGTCTTTGGGGAGGGGGGGGGGCTAGAACATGAGAACAGTGTAATGCATAAAAAGACCCATAGGCGGAGAGACTTTGATTTACACGAATCTCTATTTGAGCAATAATAAAGCTGATCATATTTTTCAGAGCTTTCTATTATAGATGAATATCACAAAAGCCAGCAATATGAAGAAAAGTATTTGAATTCAGTTGTGGATGACATGGAGGAGGAAGGAAAAGTTATATGCCCTGTTTGTCACATGTAAGTAAAAGCAAAAATCTACAATCAAGCGTTCAATATTTGAGCTAATTCATTCTAATGCAATCTTCTTTTGATCTTCTCTATTATAGGAATAAGTTGACAGTGAACAGTCACTTTACATCATGTCTCTGTGGTGTTTACATTAACACAGTGGTAAGTTGAACTCCACACCTGTTTACAATGGGTCTAAAACCCAAACCCAATAAAAATATATACGTGTGCAGTGTAGCGTATGTAGTAAATATGGTGCAAATATAAATTTTTAGCTTTTAGTACCTTATAGCCTTAGTACTATGTTGACTTAGTGTTGGGGACAGATGTTGTCTAGAGGGTAGAGCTTTGGACTATCAAAGGTTGTTCAAATTCCAGAAAGCCAGGATGTATACCTGAATATGTATTCATGACAAAGCCATTCTATTCTCTTTGATGGTATTCCGCTAGTCTAGACAGGCTGAGAAAATAGTAGTAGTAATAGTAGTAGTAATGGTATTTGCATGTTTTCCTAGGGAAGAAATATAACGGCAGAAGTACTGCAGCACTTGCTTGAGACGAAAGTGACCGAACACATGGACGACTGCCTCCAGAACCCTGTTTTCTCAGTAGCCTCCGGAGTGGACGGCACACAAAATCTCATGATCAGCTGCAAGGTAATGTCATGACATGTAATAAACAAAGCATAGAGCCGACTCGCAAACATCAAAGTGAGCAAAGGTGTATAGAAAATAAACGTCATTGATTATTTACTAATCCGAGACCTTAAAAACAGCATAGGCTCTAAAAAGATTAATAATTCATAAGTAGATTGTTCAGCATAAATTTTACTTGAGAAGTTTTAATTGTAGAAATTATTGATGCTGTAAATTGAATGCCTGTGTTTTATTTACAGGTGTGTGACTACCTGTCAGTCATCCTCTAAGTGACTGCCGTTTTGAAGTTGTGTGCTTTTGAATGTATTTTATTTATGTGAAATAAAGATATATTAGTATTTAACATGAAGGGTTTCGAGTGATGTTTATGCATGTAGCTGCTCCAAATAATTTTGCATTCATTTTAGTGATCTTAAGTGCATTGTTCATGCTACTGGAATGCACCACTGTCTGTCAAGTGTCTGAAGGTACTACTGGTGTGGAATTATATGAGATTTCTGAGACACGTGCCGTCAAGGCGTCTTATTTTCTTGGATGTCCTGCCAACACAACAGTGGTTTGGTTTAGTAGGAGGAGCATTGCAGAAAGTGGGTTGAAAGTTGTAATAAAGTAATATTTTTAGTGGATTTCATTTCATATGGTAAAGCACAAGTCTAAAAACAGCAGTTGTACGGCTGGACATTGATGTTGGTCAAGAAAGCCTCAGTTGATTCATTTCATTCCAAAGGGCACGGTCATAGTGGATAATTAAAAGGCTTCCAAAACGAATTTCTTTCATGTCAATTATTTTTTGTCCTTGAAATACATGTATTAAAAAAAACTAATATTTTATCAGTTTAGAAAGGTTTAATAAATTAAACAACTTTTGTGAAAATGCTATTTGTACATTTCCACCCGACTTCACTGAAGACATCCACCAGCATCGTTATCCCTCTTAATTAAAATGTTAAAGTCCAAATCTCATTAATTTACAACTATTTTTTTTATTCTTGAGCTACAACCGCAAGACGGATATTCTGCTTAGCAACAGAGTATGCTGCTTTACTACGCTTGCTGATTGGCTGATGTCAATTTAAAATAGCCAATTGGCTCGGTACCGAGGTAAACCAATCTCTCCTGTAGCTCAAAACATTTTCATTAATCCAGCTTAAAAAACATTAACTTGTTCTTAAATTAATTCTTTGTTGTACATACCAAAAATAATAGTACTGTAATAGATAATTACTCTTTTTGGTCACCACAGCGCACTTAATGGACTGACCCTTGCTTGGAAGAAATGTCTTATTGTGTCAGCACTGCCGATCCTACATTTGTAGAACTTTCTACACAACATATTTTCATTTAAATGTTTTTTAACACAAAAAAGTACACTTGCATGCTTGGTTATTTTTTTATTTTATAATGGGACTGATGCAGAACTGGGAGAATTACTTATTTTTTCCTTCATGATAACAGAGTCCAGCCTTGGATTATTTTAACCATTCAAAGATTCATAAATAAAGTTTGCCTAGGATTTATGGCGTAATCTATGTCCAAGGAAGCCTCTACTTCTCATTCCTAAGTACTCCAATAAACCACCCCACCAACAAATTCTCATGTCGACATCCACATTAAATTACAACAAATGTATAAAATGTTTTCTTTTTTGTGTTTCCCTTTTTGTGTACGAGAATATTTTAGAATAGTTGGAAGAACGTATGAAACATAGGAAAGATGGCACATAAGAAGAACATCAGTGGCACTTAATGAAGCCATTGAGATCCTCCAAGAACTTGATGTACTCTTGATGCTCCAGTGCTGTGCTCAGCTCAATCAGCTCATCCGCAAATGTGTTGTCAACACCTCGATCAGCCAAGAAGTCCATCAAGTGGTCGTACAGTGCCTGTGGAAAGGTTCCGAAGAACACGAATGAACTGAAGTTTTCATATGTTCCAATGTCCCTTGTTTCTATACTGTAAGGCTGACTTAACTATTACCAACATTGAGCTATATAGAAATTATTTTGTCTGTTTAATCAGACATGGATGGTTTTTAAGGACAGACTGCTTACAAAGCAGGTTATTTGTAATTACTAATAAAATATTGTGTGTGCATCTCTTTACACCAACATTTATGGTGTACGAGAAAGTCCACAGACAAGCAGCCCAATGGGCACGAATGAAGCAATCTGGCCCTTTAAATTCTTAAAATTCCTTGATTAGACAGTAGAGGTCGTCAGCAAGATGGTGACACCTGCTCCATCAGACATGGCCAAAATGTGTCTAAAACATGGAACTGGGACTCAAGAGGTCAATGGCATGAAACGTTTGTGAAAGAAATAACTAAATGTATTTTTTTCAGTACATGATGTATTACAATGCTATTTAAACTGATCAAATACCAGCAACAATATCTAAGCATATGTCTCCTACCCAGTCCAGAGAGTCTGTGTTGAGCGTGTAGCTGTTCTCTTTCCAGTCCAGCTCTCCCTCAGGCTGAAAACTGACCTCCCGGATGGTGAAGATATCGCTTTCGTCCTCTTCCTCGCCATGGCTGATCTGCTCAGAGACAAACAGCTTTAAAGATTAAATCCAAACGATCATTAGGCCTTAACATGCTCACTGAAATAAATGAACACATGGTTTAATTGTCTATGGGTGACATTGAATCGTCTAGGAAGGCAAGCATTAAAGACTGAAGCTTTAGGGGTTTGAAGGGCTCACCTCATCCTCGGGGAAATGGCAATCGAACACCAGGGAATTTTTGGCCCCCTGTTTGGTCACTTCAACAACAAAGTTAGGTGTGGAGACTATGTCAGGCTGAAAAAGAAGAAAAACAAGAACCAAAGCAATCAATATTTATCCCACAGCTGTACCAATGTGTACACACTGAGCTATTTATTAGGGATACCTACCTTGTTCATCCTTTCATTCATTATTTTGTAAGTTACACCTGCTGTACAGATGAACTTTGAGGGTATCCAATTACTGATAAAGGTTAGCTGTAGTTGTACACGTTGCCAACTATATAAATCGATACTTTTAACTATTTTAAGCACCGTTTTGCCTGACAGGGCAATGACGTTAATAACGAAGTACAGCAGGTTCAGCAGTCGCATACTTAAAACACTCAAGTGTCCATGCTGGAAACCTACCAGTGCACCAACCAAAAGATAAAGCTAAGGAACTTCCATCCTTGATTATTAAATCACAGTGTTCATTAAACACAGCTGTCTCAAATCAAAAACATACAACAGGAGCTTGCAGGGTGTGTTTTATAAGTTTTAACCAGCTTATGCTAATCAAAGTAGTGGAATCTACAGAACAGTAGAAGCTCGTCCATACAGGTTCATTTATCGGTTTGGCCACTTCCAGAAAATATGGCAACAACAGGGAGGAACAAAAACGGATCATTCATATTAAAATGATAACACTCAAGTGGCACAATGGTAAATTAGGATAGTCTACTACTGCTGGGATCCAGGGTTCAGATCAGGTGCAATCAGCCAGTAAAGTGCCTACATACATCGATATTGCTGGTGGAATCTTTTGTTCGTATCTGTTGGTGAGATTGGCTTCGAATACTATATTGAATTTATTAATTAATTACTTATGCGTGCCGAATTTTACCTCATTTTCCCCTGCCTTCTGGCCTTGTTCTGGTTCCTCATCCAGGGTGGGGGGTATGCTGTTATTAATGTTGAATGTGATGGTCACCCTGTAATAGAGAAAATAAAACATTTTAAAGCAGGATTTAACTTGGGAGACAAAAACAGCTGCTTGGGAGACATTTGAAAGTGGACAGACAGGCTTTTAGAGAAGGCCTGGCTCACAATGGACATTCCAATTCATTCTATAGGGGTTAAGGTCATACACATCATCATTGAGAGGTTCCTCCACCCCTCGTTCAATCAGAGATGTTGAGAAAAGCAGATACAAGACTGAAATCATACTTGTCTCCAGTAACAAAGCGAACAAGTTTTGCTTCTGTGCCATTCAGCTCCAGCTCCCATCCTCCAGACATCTTGGGAAGAGTCTTACTCTTCTGAATATTCTTCTCTTCCTTAATTTCACCGGTGAGGAATTCTGCAAACGCTTTGTCACCTAAAATACACAAGGAGAAGAATATAAGCTCTACTACATTCTGCATTTATTTATTGGTTGGTTAAAGAATCATGTAGATGTACATTTGTTTTTCATTTACGTGTCCTGCATTGTCCAAATCAGTACAAAAATCAATCAAATTAAGTTTTCCAATACCAACGGAGGTTCTCTATTTTTAAAAAAAATTGTGTATATTAAAGCTACAACATTAAGACCTGATGGTTAAGGTCAGTCGAAGGTCATTTATGATGAAATACAACACAAAATTGTTTATCATAATTACCTTAAATTACTTAATTTTCCATTGACAAATTAAATAAAATTATTTGATAATATTTCAAATACCACTCCATTTTTTTAAAAACAAAATATTTACATGCAGGTGTTGAAGCTCTTATTTTAAAGACAGGGTGAGAAAAAGCAAAATGACAATGTTTGGAAGAGTCGAAGGAAAGAGGGGAAGATGATGCCAGGAACAATTATTACAATAAGGAAGATGCTGAGCAGAGATCAGAATGTATATGGACTTGATGTGGCACACTTAATAACGACGAGTTGAGGATGCCTGGTACAAATACTTCTGGTCATACAGTACGATAAAAAGCTGCTTTTCAATTTAAGCCATAGAGTTAAGTTTAATAAAGTAAAACCATGACTTTACCGTCAGTATGAAGCCCTCCACAGCCGCAGGACGGCAGCGTGTGTTTGGTACTGAGCAGTTTGGAATGAGTCGTAACCGCGCCGTTCTTGCCGCACATCATCCAGAGGGAGCGGGTGAAGGGCCGAGCTGTAGCCGACGAAGGAGCGCATAGCGCGGATCTGACGAACGCTTTTGCGGGCCTGGACGCTGCTCCGACCGGAGCTCTGTGTGAAAGACGAGCTGCGACACTGACAGCGCGGGTTAAAGACTTCAGCATGGCTGCGATCCGAAGTGAGCAGGTTCTCCTCTCAGCAGCAGCAGAACGTTACCGGTTACACGAGAGAGCAGAACACACAAGAAACACGTGTGGAGGAAGGACACGGTGACCTCAGCTGCCACGGAAGAGGAAGGCAAAGACGCAGGAACTAACTCTGAAGGCTGTGTCCTGAAAGTAGTCCTCATTATAAACAAAGTGCACTAAGTAGTGCATAGATACTAATACGCCACTTTGTGGATATATATATATATACAATATGGAATACACAATATGGAATACATGACTTCAATAAAATATGTAAATCTATAAAATATAAATATGTATATACATACATATACGCACAAACACACACATATATACATCATTTCTAAAATTTAGGCTTAATAATCTACCCTTGATTGTTTTCACCACCCCTTAAATTAAATAAAAGAATTGCTTTTTAAACCAAAAAGACCAATTCAGGAACATTGCATTTAAAGCATTTAGCAGACAGTTGTATTCAAAGTAACTAATGATTGTGACTTGCTCAGGGGGCAGTAGTGGCAACTTTAGAGGCCCAATCCAAAAGCAACATATTACAAAATGAAAACCCTAAACACAGAGTTAAATTATTCTATAACCGAAACAACCGCCTGATTATGGAGCAAACAGCCTTAAATTCAAGGGGTGTGTTTTGCAGGAAGGTTACATTGTATTGCCAGTTAGGCGCAAAATTAACTACAAATAATTTGTGGTACTCTAGGTGGCGGTATTACCCCAATAGCTGGTTTTACATCCACCATTGTCACCTACTAGAAGAAGAAGAATAAGCATGTGGGCTGAAAAACGTGGGTTTGTTTATGAGAGGAGACTCGTGCCTGCAGTCGAATGTTGGCCGTTTGCGATTTAATTTTAAATACTTTACTTTCTGTTATTGTATTTAATATTTAATGTATAAACGCGGTTAGTGATTAAAAGAGCAGTGATGCCGCTTTGCGGCGTGTGTTGTGAACACGTTCCTAAATACAGATGTCCAGTCTGCAACGTCAGATAGTGAGTATATGTTATTATTTACATTACAGTAATACAATTTACAGGACAGGCGTTGGTCATGTTTTAGAAAAAATAATGCTTCTAATAAGTTCTGTAGAAAGTGTGGTCGGTGATCAAACCCAGATAATCAAGACCCCCGATAGGGGTCGCAATAGCAGATCGTGGTATATATTATAGACTTACAATGGCATGCCCTTCTTGACCCAACCCTTATTTATTCGGGCTTGGGGCTGGCGGTTGTGCTGGTGGCTGCAAGAAAAATAATGATTATGAACAGATTACCTGATATGAGGCATGATCTCTCTCCCCACCATTGGTCAATGTTAACAAAAAGCCAGGTATGTTTATGAGATGGAATACATGACTTCAATAAAATATAAAAAAAATGTATGTATGGATGAGTGTGTTCTAATTCTGTCCCATACATGTAAAGTGAACCCAGGTCTCAATGTGATTAGGCTGAATATATCCTTCTTGTCTGTGTTTTAATTAAAGTTTGTTTAATTAAATGCCTTTTTTATTCCAGCTGTTCATTGGATTGCTTCAAGAAACACAAAAGTGATGGTAGGCTTTCATTTCTTGAAATGGTTATTACACACTTCTATTGTTTTGTGATTGTGAGGTCAGTTTTGATCAAGCCTTCGCTTGATGGTGGGATCATAATTTGTTCTTGTAGATTCATGCCAGCCAGTGAAGACCCCTGAACTACCTACAGACGAACAGATTCCATGTTCCAGTAAAAGTGCTGGTAGGTTTAGATGTAGATTTTAAAAAAATATTTTAATTACATGTAATAGAACAACTCTGGGCTGTGTTCTAGCTGTGGCTTCACCCCTTTTTAATTTGAACATGTTCTTGTATTACCAGTTCTTATTTGGAGACTACTGGCTGAAGTTTCACATTATTATGTTGAGCTACAAAAGGATGTGATTCTTTCAAGTCTTGCATTGATATTGAACTTATTGGGTAGCACTGTCACCTTTTTGAGAATGTAGTTGGTTCGAATTCTAGGAGTGGTCCAGGTAAGGTATGGTTCACATGTCCCATTTCTGTGTGGATTTCCCTGGGAACTCCTTTCCTCCCTCAGACCTTAGACATTTGGTGCAAGGTGAATTATAAATACAAATTTGGTCATGACTATGTTTGACACTGTACTTGAAGAATTCTTGTCATATTTCCATTTACAAGTATAATGTAATTATGTTTCCCCACACATCCCAGTTTGTTTGGAAGAGTGGTGCAGACTGGGTTTAAGGCCCAGTTTGCACAATATGGCAAAAGCTGTATGACAATGCTTAGTAGATGTTTCAATTTTGAGTGGCAGATGTTAATGTAGAAACATCTGGTTTATTATATACTGCTAAAATAAGTGTTTTATTTTTAGCTGAGGGGACATGGGCCGTCGATGAACTGCTGGACCAGGACAGCCAGTCCGACAGAGTTCCCCCGGACAAACTTCAGAAGTTAGGTACGGTTCATGCACTCTGCCATGTCAATGTCAAGTTAATTACTGATACTCAGGGATGCAATAAAAAAATTACGAGTATTTACTTTTATTATTTCTCTTTAGGAAATAAATGAAATACTTTATTTATCTAAACAATGAATTTTCTTTTATGTATTGTGCTGACTCACTCTGCAGTTTAAAGTAAATATCGATTCATCTTAAATGAATGACTGATTCACATTGTGCCTCTAATGAAGCGATTCTTAATGATTCACTGTGAATCTTTCCATCCCTATAAGCAATTTGTAACAAAAGCAAAATCAAGGCTAATTCATCAATAAACACCATTTATCGTGCCTTTTGCTTCTTTAAGGTACTTGACTAGTAATCTGAGGGCTGCTGGTTTAAGCCCCACTATTGCCAGTTTGCTGCTGTTGAGCAAGGCCCTTAACCCACAATTGCTCAGACTGTATACTGTAACTATAATAAGTTGCTTTGGATAAGGGTGTCTGCTAAATGCTTCCTCTGCCCTA
>JAYDZG010000028.1:7168933-7183394 GCA_034509265.1 Microcambeva bendego | reverse complement strand
TCTGGCGAACTGGACAGCAGTAAGGAGAAGGGCTACTGTGCTGCGTTGTACGAAGGCCTGCGCTGCTGCCCCCATGAGCACCACATCCACGTCTGCTGCGAGACCGATTTCATCGCTCACCTGCTGGGCCGCGCCGAACCAGAGTTCGCGGGCGGATTCGAGTACGTATTCTCTGTTTAACGTATAGTGCCTTGGTTTCACACAGTATGTTCATCGCTCAGAAAACCGGAGTTAAGAACCCGATCCTTCTCATCAGGCGCAGAGAGCGGCACGCCAAGACCATCGACGTCGCCCAGGAGGAGGTGTTGACATGTCTGGGAATCCACCTGTACGAGCGGCTGCACCGAATCTGGCAGAAGCTGCGTGCAGAGGAGCAGACCTGGCAGATACTGTTCTACCTCGGGATTGACGCCCTGCGGAAAAGCTTCGAGGTACAGAGACCGGAGTTTCGAAAGAGTTCAAATGCTTCACTACTTTCTGCTCTACGCTGAAGCCTGAATCATGAGACCATCCTTGTTGTTAGTGAAAGCATATAAACGGATAAGTAAAGGCAGTCAGAAAAAACAAACAGGCCAGAATGTTAACATCATTGTTAACTTCTTACATCCCAAACCACACAGCACATTTTGTTATGGTGGCTTGTGGTCGTTTGGACATCCCTTAAGTAATGGGGTTGGATCACCACTACATTTTGAGAGCCCTCCAGTACCGGTTGACCCACAAACTGGCAACCTGAAATAAATACTATTGGAAGGTGTGTAGCGGTTTAAAACTAAAGCTCTTAAATCGCCACGGTCTTCTGTCTTTGGCGTAGATGGCGGTCGAAAAGGTGCAGGGAATCAGCCGGCTGGAGCAGCTCTGCGAAGAGCTATCGGAGGAAGAGAGAGCCAAAGAGCTCAAGCAAGAAAAGAAGCGCCAGAAGCGCAAGAACAGACGCAAAAACAAGTGCGCCTTTGACATGTCCGAGCAGGAAGCCGACGGCTACAAAGAGAAAAGCCTGGACGAGGTAGAAAATCCTTCCTGGTTTTGTACCGTCTGTTGTTAGCGCCACGCCCTTAAATGCATCCTGACTGATTCGTCCGTGCAGGGTTCTGCAGAGTCGGTGGACAGTGGCTGTAAGTCCTGCGGTAGTAGTGAGGAGTCGAGAGACCGTGCGCCGGCCACGGTGCCCATTGAGAGCTCGCCGTGCAGCTGCCCCAACAGTTCTGTACTCGGCTCACCCAAATGCAAGAAAGGTAATAACGCATGTAAGATATATGTTGAAACGATTCGCAACACTGTATTAGCCTTTGGTTCTGTTATATTACAAACTCGTACCTAATGTAGTTGGTCCTTAAAGTATCACATGATCGAAGTTATGACCCGGTTATCTGAGAAGCTTCGCCCTTGAAATCCTTCATGTTTGTGTTTGTATGGGTGTAGGTCTGTCATCTCACAGTAACGGCAGCGACTGTGGCTATTCCTCCAGTATGGAAGGAAGTGAGACAAGTTCCAGAGAAGGCTCAGACGTAGCATGCTCCGAGGGCATGTGTAGCCACGACGAGACAGGTACCAGGCTTAACGGAATGCAGCTAATTTGTCATCTCGGTTGGGTTGAGTCATTGGCAGGAGCTCTGGCAGATGACCGGTCAAAGGGGACGTGTGGTGATCTTGCTTTTTCCTGATCTGCCTGGGGACTTGCAAATGACTAGATTAAAGATAGACCGAGAGCTATAAAGGGAACATTTTAGATGAATTCTAGCTACCACACATTTATAACATTAATCTCAGAATAACCGAATTGCCTACATCCCAGCTTTGAACATCCCATAATAAATCACTTCTGGTCAATTTATTAACAATATTTAAAATGTCTGTGCAGGCGAGTATTCATGTAGTCACCACTGCTCCGATGACAAAGAGGAAGATGGGATAGACAGCTGCGTGGAGTGCTGGGCCAACTCTGAAGAGCACGTCAAGGGCAAAAACAAGAAGAAGAAAAGAAAAAGCAAAGGCTTGCCCTGTGAAACGGATCATGTGAGTCATACCGATTTATTAGCCCAGTGTCACGTGGTTGAGTAGGTCCGAACAATCATGACAAGTGCATTACAGAGCGAATGGGGAATTCGGGATTAGTAAAAGCCTAATATCTAAAGTGAAAACCCTTCACCGGTCACATTTTATTCAGAATAAATGGACACTTGATAAAGACTGCATATAAAACCGAGTACCTGTCTTGCCATGAGAATGACCACTGTGTAAACATAGCGTGAAACAAACATAAATTTTAGTCGCCGTTCATGCTAGTGACCGTACATTCGATCTGCAGCATCTGAGCATGTTTCAACATGTCTGAAGTATTAACGAGGAAAATGATCGCCAGCCTAAAGACAAGAAGTCTCACGTACAACACTTTTAAATCTTTTCTCAGCAGAATGGTTTGAAGACACACACATGCTTATCAGACAGCGGTCACAGAGGCCGTTCAGGCTCAGGAAGCTCCGGCGTCTCCGTCTCTACGTCCACGCAGCACTGCAAAGACACGAGCTGCACGAAGAGGAGCTGCGGCGCCTCGGTCACGCATCAAGAGCAGACCGGAGCGGCCCTCGGCTCACCGCAGGGAGACGGCCCCACCAAGAGCCTCATCGAGTTGCTGGTGAGACCCCGTCTGTCTAGGATACACATCGATACACACAGCGATTGAGCGGATGAGAAATTCTTTCGTCTCAACAAAGAGCAAAAATGAATACGGACGCATCTTAAAAGCCAAATTTTATATATAGAATGGTTTATATAAACTCACATAAGTAAATGTTTCATTTAAAGCCTGTAGTGTTTTGAAATTCAGTCAGGATTGTTTCTGCTAGATGAAATGAATCATCTCGGTTCCGTCCTAAATCACACTTTCTTAGTGAACAGTCTTTAGATTCAAGTGCGAATTGGGACGCAGTCAGTGTGCATTTCAGGGTGGGAGCCAGGATCATTGAGGAGGTTCGAATTTTCCAGTACGAACTGAGTCACTACGATGCATATTCCCCGTACATTATAGTGCCCAGATAAATGGGCAGGGTTGTACCAGGAAGGGTATCCAAATCCGAATTCGGTCCATTAGATGTCGGGTAAATCGAGATCCCTTCCATTTTAAATGAAATCAGCTGTATACTTTATTTTTCCTTTTTTAAATGTGAACTAACAGGATGAAGCAGAAGCGTCCTCAGATGAAGACAACTGCCTGACACAAGACGAGATCCAGTCCTTCGTAGAGGAGAACAAGTCTTTCTACAGCACACGAGACCAGTACAGGCAACACCTGAAGGACCGATTCACCAAATACTGCCGCTCCAGCGGGTGTACGGAAGAGAGGCTCGCTGATACCAGTGTCAACTAACCACCACACGCAGATTTAACCCAATAATGAGCTTTTTTGTTGTCGTCTTTTTTTTTTGGTGGGACGGGATAAAATGTGATGCAGAATAGAATGGATCGTAGAAATGTTTCATTGTTTCGTTAAAAAGCTTATTTTTGTTCATCGAGGGAAATGGGAACCTGCTTCTTTCTCACATCTATCATCTCAATGCCTGTATTTGTTCTCCAAGTCTGTTTTTACTGTCACCCACACCCTCGACTCTGGATGTACGATTTACGCAGAGGGGTCAAATCTCACGGTGGAACCGATACTGTGGTGTCATTACGTTTGTCTGATCACTTCTCTCTGTTCATTCCCCCGGGTTCTTTCACCGAATGTGACACTTTGGTTTTAGTGGCAGACTGTTGTACCAGTAAATGTACAGAAATGATAATATCTGAATATAAAGATTTTACCTGAAGATGAACGTCCATCTATGATGAGGTTTATGAGGTGTGATGAGCTCAACGTGCAAAATTGACTTAATAAAGAATATTTATTAATATGCATCTGGAGGATGTGATGTTTTCTGTTTTACAGTGGTTACACTTGTCAGTATGTCAAGAGAACATTACGTTTTTTACCAGACGCCTTCATCTAAAGTGACTTACGGTGTAGTTACAGTATACAGTCTGAGCAATGAGGGTTAAGGGACTTCCTGGCCCACATTTTACTTCACTGAGATTATTTTTTCGGTGACACTGGGTGTAGCACAGTAAGAAGGTTCTGGGTTCGATCGTCAAGCGTGACGGTCTGGGTTCTTTGTGTGGAGTTAGCATGTGGAGTGTCCATGTGGGTTTACTCCGGGGGCTCCGGTTTCCTCCCACAGTCCAAAAATATGCAATTGAGGTGAATACTAAATTGCCCATGACTGTTCAGTATAACCTGTGTACTTATTAAACTTGTGTGTAGCCTGTCATGAATGCAATAAAGGTGTTAAAATCACAAATAAACAAGCAAAAACGTGGGTTCTTTAAGAAGTTTTGAACGATTATTATTTTTCGACATCGCCTTCTTTGTGATTCGTTTACCCCAGAGGTGTTCCATTTTTAATAACAAGTAAATAAACTAATTACTGATAATAATTGGGACTCCTTTTTCTTCCTATTTTCAATAAGTACCTATGTGTGCAGGGTTGCCAGATTGCACTAGATCCACCACGTGATTTAAAAATCTTCTAAAACAACACCGGATAAGTAGCCTATGGCGCATTTTTTAAATAATAACCCAGTTCAACCACCAAGACCTACAAACTAATGTCTTATAATGTACAGATTAATACATTTAGCAAAATCTATTGTATCCAAATCATTCAAATATCTGTAAATCCCAGTAACCACAAGAAAATCAGTGTTTAAAGTTAAAAATATTAAATTAAACAAAACCATTTTTTCCAAAAGTATTTTTCCACTGTGTTATTTCACATTGAAATACCAATTATTAAATGTCAGCAACTTGTGCACTTAATTAGTTAATCTTTGAATTATTTATATATTTATATTCATTGTTAATAAATTAAAGTGGTGGTAAAACGCTGATAAATGAATAACTGACCCTGACTTTTTACCTGCGGGCGCCCTCTAGTGGCACTACAGAATCCTGCTCTAAACAAAAAGAAAAACAGTGCGGGCGGTCACACCAACCGAAGAATTGACGTTGTGCTGTGCGGTGTAATATTTAATCCTGAGCACAGCAGTGACCGAGCTTCCTTATCAGCGTGTCAGAGGGACTGCGGTGCGGAGGGAGATCCAGTCGTTACCATCTGTCCTCCCTGTACTGCTCACTCAGGAATCGTTCTGATCCAGCTTCTCTCACGGTGGATCACAGTGTCCAGCAGGGCAAATAACCGGCGGGTACAGATCAGCGGATCGATGGAGCGCTGGAAAGGCAGAGTGGCGCTCGTGACCGGCGCCTCGGTGGGCATCGGGGCGGCTGTAGCACGAGCTCTGGTCCAGCAGGGCATGAAAGTGGTCGGCTGTGCCAGGAACGTCGATAAAATCGAGGTAAGGTTTGGGGTTTGATGATCTGCTTTGGCTCGAGTACTGACATGTGATGCGGTTCTCGGGCAGCAGGTGATCTGTGGTGATCGGATGTGATGATGCGCAGGATTAGATTAGTGTGCTGAGTACTTTCCCGACTGATCGCGATCTGTCGTGGGTCGCTAAGACTGCGCACAGCTGCCAAAAACACGACTAAGCTCGGGTATGAAGTTTATCATCACCTACATAACAAGTCATGATCACCGTGACCACGCCCACTGTAATCACAGGAGCCGTGCCCTAATGCGCATTCTAGATTATTGAGTGAAGCAGTGGCTCACACGTGCTTCCTAACTTGAACGTTCAAAATAGTATGTGGACACCCTTTCTGCCTCTCTGACAATCCAGTTTTGTCTGCTCATTTAATGGATTGCTTTCATGACACAACCCTTCCTATTTATCCGGGTCTGGGGCCTGCACTACAACGCACTAGTTTTTGCGTCCTAGTGGCGAGGTATCTATAGGACAATTCGGCTTCTCCAATTTGGACTGGAGGAAACTCATGCGGACATGGGGGAGAACATGCAAACTGCACGAATCAGAAAATATTAGAGATTAGGTGCCTTGCTCAAGGGCACTTCAGTCATGACCTGTCAGCTCTGGCAATCGAAGCGGCAACCTTCTGATCTCCAGCCCAGTTCTCTAACCACCAGACCACGGTTTTTGGACTCCCCGAGGAAAGCCTCGCAGACATGGGGAGAACATGCAAATTGCACAAAAAAGGACCTGGACCAAACCCAGGACCTTCTTGCTGTGAGGCGACATACTAAATCTTTTAGAGAACTTTCTAAAACATTAAATGCAGGCAGAATTCAAAACTCATGCCAACGCTCCCCCAGGCACGGTCAATTGTAGCTGTTGAGCAATGACAGCACAGCTAAGGATTTGAACCCTGGATTCCAGTAGTAGTGTGCTAGCATAATCAAGCGCCGTGCCACCAGAGCGGCAGATAAGATAAGACACTAGACTATCAATCAATATGTTGATAATTAATACTAAATCACGCCTGGTTTTATGTTTAAAGGCCTGCGATTGGTTGAGATTTAACACAACAAACGTTAACAATTAGCATCAGTTTCCATCATCAAGCAGCAGCAGATATCCTAGCATTCAAATAAAATAGGTTTTTAATCATCTGTGGAGAGTGGGACGGTAGGGAGGTCTCACGTGGTTCACAGGCGGGTGCGCCGTGCAAGAATTTACGACCCTGCCTTTGGACTAATGATAAGGAACGTGAAGAAAAAGCCAGCAGTCACTTGAGAGGAGTTGCAGAATTTACTGTGAGCTCCAGCCCACACCCTGTTCAGACCTCAGAGGAAAATAACAGGGGCTAAAAGGTGTCAGTTTAAAAAAAAAATGCAGTTTGGGTGTGGCACAAAATTCGGGGACGAGGGAGCAGTAGAGTAAGTTTTAATCATAAATAAGTGTTGTGGCACAAACATACACAGCTTTCTAGGGCCCAGTAGTGGGATTTTCCACTAGCACACCAGCACCGAGAGACTGATCTCACTGGCTGGGCGTCTTCCTAGCAACCAGATGCACTCCGCCTACTTTAAACTCATGGTCATTTTTATCCGGCTTGTTGGTTGGTCTTTATCATTGGTCACTGGAAAAACAAACTGTCTAACCAGCAAAAGCTGCCTCAAATGACCGGTGGCCCATTGGAGAAACCCATTTGTTACTGAAGGGTCGGGGATTTAGTGTAGGCACGAGGACTCTTAAAATAATTCAGCTAATAGAAAACCAGAATCAAAATCAAGCACATTTTCTGGGTCCACAACACCACCATATGCGGGGTGACTGTTCACAGCATGGGTGCTGAAAATAGCTGGAAGTTTCTGATTCAGAACCCTGGAGAGCTAACACTTTTCCTGGAAAGGATTAAGGAGGTGTTGTGTGGCATCATTGAACCTGAAACTGGCCACCAGTTTGGCGTAATCGGCATATGCTGCTATGTTGGAGTATCTTCGTGGAACGATCCATCGTTGGGTAGATTCTTGTACCTTTCTGTTGCCAAACAGCGCTTCAAGTGGGATATCTGTTTCCACTGAGCCAGTACCTCCTTTATGCGACTGCAAAAAGAGGTGTGTTCGAAAACCTAGCGCACTCTACGTAGGCAGAATTTTATATCATCCTATGCATGCTCCCCAGAAGTACGCTCTTCAGAATACTAGATGTCTTGATATCCTCCCTACTAAGGTGTCTTTAAATATGAACATTATATTCAGTGTAGAACGAGTTACCTCACTGGTTAAGACAATCCCAGAATTCAGTGTGGCATGACTTGTCTTACAAACCTGAATAATAAAGTGATGACTTAATTAAATACTCTCTATTTAGAGAGCTGCTTATGTAGACAGTAAGGTAGATAGGCAGCTCCATAGGTTTTGGAACACATCCTGGGACTGAAGGAGTCCTGACTCTTAATGGACTTTTTAGACTTATGTGGATGGATGGGTGGATGGAGAGATAAATATATATATTGAATACATTTAAGTCAAGATTTTTTATGTCTATGTAGTCACAATCGTTATAAAACAGCTAAGGGCATTCCATAAACTGTAGCTACAAAGCTGGAAGAATAACATTTTCCTTAAAGAATTGATTTGTTAAACCTGTCAGGAACCTCTGACACATGAAGTGAATAATTAAAAGAGGTGTGGCACTACTTTTGCAGTGGAAGGATATCGAATAATGAAAACCGGTTAACAAATCCTCTGGTGTTGTGTGCATAAACAAACAGCTTGGCAGCAATGTTGTCTAGGTCATGTGTTCATGAACGGAAAGTGAAAGGTCTTTAAAAAAGGTGATGACTTGTGATTCAGTAGAAGTTAACTGTAGTAATAGTAATGTGGTTAATAATACACGGCGTGTGGAACTTCAGTCACTGTTACATAATTAAGACAGGGCATGGAGAGAAGAAAAACAGTCCATTATGGTCTATAAGTCTAAAAACTAAAATGAACACAATAGTTAGTAGATATTATCTGCTTGCTGTCACCTAATTCTGTTCATTAATCCACGGATTTTCTTATGACATTTTTTTTCTAAGCAACCCTCATTGTCTTGCTGACCCAGAATATGTTTCACGATCTTTTTTCACTCATGGTTGAGGATGTTAATTATTCTAGACTAATTTCTGCTCCTCTTACACAGTAGATGCCTCTGCAGATCTCATGTCCTGCATTAAAAGCGAATTACGTCTCATCCTGTCATCAAGAGAGGCCCCGGACCTCTTTGTAGAAGCTCAAATTGCACTAAAGCATCACATGACCCTTACAGCTCAATCAGGTCTTATAAAGCATACTGAGCTGGCAGACAAGTGTACAAGTCTGCAGCCGAGAACCCAAGGCTGTTGATCCTGGCGTCAGGTTCTTGAATGTGTTTGAGCTTGTCACCCTGGAGTCTCAAGACTCTGGTCTTTTGTTTGTCGTCTTCCTTTTTCTGAGACCCGGGCAGTGGGCCTAATTCAGTTTTTATTTTCTCGGCTCTCCCGTGTTTATGGGAGTCGGACAAAAGTAGCACAGACACGTATGCCCTTTTTTCAACGTTGGTCTGTATTTTTCCAACAAGTAGTCAAAGTGAACTACATTTCTGAGAAACGAGGTGTAGTAGTTAGCTTGGCAGTAAACAATGACTCTGTCGACCCAGTAGACGAATTGCTTGATTTTCTATTTTGGTCACAAACCTTCGGGAATCCTTTTTCTGTCAGCCACTATTTACTAGAGCTAGTGGTGAAGCTGGCGGACCCACATGGCCCTGAGGATGTTCAGCTGACACAGAGGAACTGAATGTATAGGTGACATTGCTGTTGCTCCTCAGAACCACACATACAAACACGCCGACTCACTCTGACAAGAATCTTCTCGTTGATACTTTAGTTTATGTGTCAGTAGTGACGTCCATGATGATATGACTTGGCCTTTGGTATGCGGTTTACATTGGATCTTGGGTTTGATCCCTAATTTTGCTGTCGGCCACTGAGGCGTGTACATACAAACGTGATAAGCTAGGTCTGAGTGAGGGGATGTTACCAACTTGTTCCCAGTCGATACAGGGAAGCCACGACTCTGCCCATGATAAAGTGCTATGACAGAATGGATTCATCCCTGGGCATGTCTTCCGGGAGTCCCAAGGGCCTTGTCAGGACGAGAACGGGGTTTGATGGGTGGTTTGAGATAGAACAGGACTGCTCCATATTTTGCTTGTGGGCAACCATGATTGTTTTGAATTGGACGTGGGCAGCTATATAAAGCCAGGGATGAGAGCACAGCAGTGGGGTTATGTGGAAAGATTTGGATAGAGTGATTTTTGAATCAGTGAAATAGGTCAGATAGTGGATATGAGATTTTGTATGTGCTTATGTGAGCGTTTGTGTAATTCTACTTACTGGGAAAAAGAAAATGAAATTAAAAAGTAATTAAGAAAAAACATGGGTGTCCCAATGGTCATTGCTAGGTTGAGATTGAAAGGTCTTACAGAGGGCATTTTAGGGTTGGAACAGGAAGATTGAAAATGTAGTGGACAGATTCAGGTCTTACAATAGACTGGGCCCTTGAGCAAGGCCCTTAACTCTCATTTGCTTACACTGTTTACTGTAAGTCACTTTGGATGTGTCTGCTAAATGCTAGAAATGTAAATGTAGTTGCAGTAGTCAAGCCTTCAGCAGAAGGTGAAGAATCTGAGTGGCTTCCATAGAAAGGAATTGCCGAATCCTCTTATAGTTGTTTTGTATTTATGTGTGTGTTTCTTTGTCTTCGGATCTACAACAAAGAGCCCTGAGGATGTTTTATCTATATTGGTAATGTCCGTGTGTACTTGTGCTTATTGAGAAGAACAAATGGGAATTAAAACGTAATAAAGGAAAAGGCAAAGCTGTTCCAGTGGTCATTGCTAGGTTGGGATAGGAAGGTGTTGTTAGGGATTGGAAGGTATTTTAGTGGACAGGTTGGATGTCTTTTATTAGACTTGGTTTGAATCATTTGCAAAGCGTTGCAGTAGTCCATGTCTTCTATAGGACTGAATGGCCGAATCTTCATATTGCTGTTTTGTATTCATAGGTGTGTGTGTATGTATCTGTGTGTTTCTTTGTCTTCTTATCTAGAACAAAGAACCCTGAGGCTGTTTTATCTATATAAGAAGTGTATGTGTGTGTTGCTTACTGGGAAGAACAAAAAGGGAGGATTGAAACGAGTAATAAAGGAATCTGTGGAGTATAGAGATCCGAAGTGGCTGCACACAATAACACTTTACCAAAGCGGAGGATGCTGGGCTATTTACTTCCATCACAGGCTTGGAAATATATGAACTCGCAGGTTCACAGAGTTCGCTCCAGCTCTCGGCTAGGGAGGGGGTAAAGGGAAAAACGACTGATGTGCATCTTGTGTCTGGGGAAAGAATCGATCGTCTGCCTGTTTCTTAATCAGGCTATATATTCATTTTGGCAGAAGTCTGTGTTTGAACTTGTACATGTAAATATGTAAAAAAACAAGACTTACATGGTATGAACTGTAATAAAGGCTTAGTGGCACAAGGAACACCCCTGCTCAGTCTGGTAATAATGGTTTGGACCGACTGTGTTAAAATGAATCCACAGTGGAGACTCGGGTTTCTGCTCATTATTGTTACTGTTAGAACACATTTGCTTTTTAACACTTCTATTTTAACCTCTTTTATGTAGAGTATTTATTGTTAGTGTGTAAATGCAGTAGAATAGTTCATTTTAAACCTTTCAACATAAAAACAAGGTGCCGAAAAGCCCATGTTATATAGTGGGGATTACACTATAGTGAAAATGTGTGCTGTGGTCAGGGTTGAGGACTTTTCTGGACTGCCCTTCTGACTGACTGGGGGAACTTGACGTTTGTACAAATTGTAGCGTTAAACAGCCTCAAAGCTTTTAACACAGTTCTCTCAAGCCTGCTAAAAATCACATGTCTCTTAAGTGGAACCCGAATATTATACGTGATGCAACATTAAGCAGATAATGGGAGTTATTTTAGGACACATCAAATCCTAAATCTTCTGATTCATTTGGATGATGTCAGCTGCTTTGCTTGGGCAGAGAAGCTGCTGCCTCCATCTCCCTTGGTAGCTTTAACAGCTTCTACTTTTCTGTGAAAGCTTCACACTAGATTTTGAAGTGTGATGGGAAACTTCAAAAAACCAAAACCACAAAAAATCTTTGCTGTCTTTTCATGTTGATGTTGCGTACACATGCTTACATACTAAGTCAGTATTCTCAGTTATGTTTACAGTAAACTCAAAGACATGGAGACATCTTCCAGTCCAAGTTTAAAGATCGGTTTGATCTGTTGAACTGACCTTCATCACTATTGATAATCATAGAACTTAGGTTCCCAGCGCTGGAGTGCTAGCGGATTACCCGCAGTCCAACCTGGGTGCTTCATGAGATTTTCTAAACCAAATATAGAGTGAAGTTCATCAGATTGATCAATATCACTTAGCTAACTGATGTGTAAGATTTACTGTAAGTGTAACAGGATCTTAGAGACTGCTGCTTGAACCTTTATTATACACTTTATACCATGTTAGCATCTTGAGATTTAAGCTGGTTGTTTCTTTCAGACATGTTGGAGTAGAATTACATTAAATGAGCCAAAGAAGCATGGTTTATTATCTACCTTTAAACCTTTGGACTGCACCAGCGACCCATGAGTGTGAATGTGTGTGTGGTCGTATGTGTCTGTGGTCGTATTTGTTTGTCTTGCAGATGCAGATAGATTATTAAAGCTATATTGCAATAATACAATGTATGGAATATTATATATAACATAATAAAGAAAAAAGCTGGACTGTGTGGATTTGTGTCCATATTTGTCAGGTATAGATTGAAGATCATAACCCTTTTTTTGTCATCATTGTGACACGACAGGTTTACAGTCTTACCATTTATCTCCTTCTTGTGCAATCATGCAGATCGATTTCCTAGACGCAAAGGTCGAGGGCACGTGGCCTCCTTTGTTGTGCCACAAAGACTTTGGGTTCAGGAATGTAAAAAGGAAAATTGTGTACCCAAGTGGGTCTGAAGTATGAAAAGAATTGAGATATTACTTAGCAGTAGTCTAAATTTATCATTTTTAATTGCATTGTTCTAGTGGGTTAATATCCAAGTGGGTTAAAAACCAAGAGGACGTCATGTGAAGCTGTCAGACACCTTTTTCATGCTACTGCCCATTTATTCCTCCACCATTTATGCTGACACCTTGACTAGAGATAAGGATTTGCTGATAAAGTCTCAAGATTTTTTTCCAATTCTGCCTTTCCTTCTGTAAACCTCCATTATTTTACTGAAATGTACTGGTACACAACAAAGTATTAAGATCTTATCTTATTTTCATCAATCCAGGGCAAACTGGCAGCCATATTGATGAGAACTAAATTAATTGAACATTTTAGGATTGTTTATGCACTATTGCCCCATGAACCACATTTTTGGCATTTAGCAGATGCTCTTATGCAGAGCGACTTACGAAAGTGCTTCAATAGTAAACATTACTTACATTACATTGCTATTGTGTTGACAGAGACAATGTAATGAATGTCCCACTTCTTACCATAAGTCGGTAACAACGGGTTCAGTCTCCCAGTCTTCGTCTATAGTGTGCCTGCTCTGGATGTGTTGGCATGTGTATAAGGGACGTTGCTATGGAGTGCATTCACAATGTCTTTGTTTTCATTCGGACTCTGAAGGTTTTTTGTGCTGCTTTTGACTTTTTTTCCCCTGTTTTTTTTCTGATTGGATCTCATTTCTCTGCTGGTCCCTCCGTTTCCCGCTCTCCCTGTCTCGGCTTTTCTTGAAATATGTGTTTCTGTATTCAATTCATTTTCATTCAACTCTATATAATCCAAATACTGATGTGCCTGCAGTGCATATTCTGCATCTTTATCTGACAGTTACAGTGAAAGTCAAAGGTTCACATACACTTACACGAAGTATATATATATATATCATAGCACTTCTGACATTCTACAGCTGTTTTTATATGACTAAATAAGGCTATTAATGCAGATGTGGATTGTGTATGTGAGTCTATTCAGTCAAACTCATGATGGACCAACAACAAAGCTACCTTGAACTGTTAACACTAAGTTGGAAGTAATTTATTTATTTACATAAATTATTTCATACAGCCTGAGTTTTATGATAAGATGGGGTGTCCATATACTTTGGTCATATAGTGTTCATAACCAATTACTAGTATTGGTATTGAAAACCAGTTTACAGTCAACCATGAGTAATGACACCAGCAAAGATGGAAATCTGAAACCAGTACAGAAAGTGTACTAAAACCAGTCTCCCTTAACTTAGTGGCCATCTAGTCAGTGTTGACATAATGGATGAACAGCATAAGCAGTCGGACAGGACAAACTTGAAGGCTTTCCACTTCTGTGTGCTTACTTGAATGCACGTTTAATGAGTGTGGGTGGAAATGAAATCTCAGCAGACATTGACAGGTGGACCCATTCGCTCACACTCTTACACCCACACGCCCACCAGTGGCACAGGCTTCAATACAATAGAATCTGCCACTGATATGTGTGGCGTAGTGTGTCCTTGTCATAACAGATTAAAC
Source organism: Microcambeva bendego (assembly GCA_034509265.1). Lineage (NCBI taxonomy): Eukaryota > Metazoa > Chordata > Actinopteri > Siluriformes > Trichomycteridae > Microcambeva > Microcambeva bendego. The sequence goes on along the minus strand of JAYDZG010000028.1, from coordinate 7,169,373 downwards.
AGGGAGGCAGAAAGTCTTTGTTTACATTGGTAAGCCTTTGTTGAGTTGGTTGTGAAGCATCATCTTTTGTTTGATAGTCAAACCCTGTAATTCTTGCAGTGTGTAGCTTTTGGAAAAACATTTTATAACTTAACTTGTGCTGTATAGTAATCTGATAGTTTTGAGGGAAGAATCAAATAGAAGGTGCTCGGAACCACCGCTGAGAACCTTTTGTAGCTGTACAGAAATTCCACTGGGGACTTGAATGCTGCTATATTGGGAGACAAATGGGAAAAAAAACAATTAGGTCATGCTTGTCTCTAGGTGACTGAGATTTCATCCTCCTGGAGTAAAACCTTGGGTTGATGTCACTGTTTTGTGACTTCAGAGCTGCTGTGGTGATGCTCTGCCTCATTTTCCTGGGATATTAACAGGTTCATCTGATTTTTGTGTCTATCCAC
>JAYDZG010000028.1:7140673-7151181 GCA_034509265.1 Microcambeva bendego | reverse complement strand
TAGCACATCTTGTGCTACTCCGTTATTGCTGGGGTCCCAGTTTTGAATATTCCGTTGTGTTTTGGCTGCTCAGCCATCTACGTCCAGACTTGATTGGTTGTGTCTGAGACCTCGCCTTGTATCGGTGTAGTTAATAGTGTGTTAATACATTGCGCGCTGGGACAAGCAGACTTACTGTGATCCTGACCAGGAGAGACCAGTAGTGAAACTTGACTATGAAAAATAAGCTATCTTACATATGCATACACAATCACATTCATGTTTCATTTCACCCTTTAACAATGAATTTGAAGGTTTAAATGGGCGAATTCTGGCCAAGTACCAAAATAATTTTATTAAACCTCAATAAACTTGCCAAAACTCCCAACAACACTGTTCCCACTGAAGCTAAATAAGGGAAGAGGGCAGTCTTTACGTTTCACATCATTTTAAGTTTGTAATATTCGTTCCAACCCGATGTTAAGCCTTAGTTAATGACAGAGACATAAAAAACATCAGTATACTCTTTGTAGTCCTCTACCACTCATACCTGTCCGATCTTCTCTCTTCTACTCGTTATCAGTTCTGAGAGCCTGAATGCTTAGAATCAAACGTATATGTTGACAAAGATCAGCTAGTGTCTTAGACCACTATGCTTCCTTTAACATTTGCTCGTTTGAAAACATGGATGGTGTAAGCGCGGCATAAATCGATAAATACGTCATTTAAATAAATCGACATTTGACCGAGGCTGTCCAAACTTTTGCATACCTTTATAAATGTGTACACGATTAATATATAACGTGTAAAATCTCACCACATAGCACTCAATTACAGCTTCTAGTCAGTGCACTTGGACTCTGGAGTGAATGGTTTCTTTTTGTGAACTTCATCTCACCCTCCGATTTCTTTTGACATTGTTTTCTTCCACCCCGCCCCCTTCTCCCTTCAGTCATCCTAGAGTCCATCCCGCAGACCACACGCCCAATTTCTTTGGTTTGTTCTTTCCTTTCTTTGCGTTTCCCACAGGTTAACTCTAGAGATTATGACCCTGCAGCCCAAGTGTGAGGATGTTGAGACAGCGGAGGGGGTAGCGCTAACAGTCACAGGGGTGGCACAGGTAAACTAAGCGCACCTCCAATTTTTCCCCTCAATTTCTGCCCCTACTCATCCTTCTGCTTGACCAGTTTTTGGTTTTCTTGTTCCTGCTCCAGTGCCAAAAAACAATTATGGCCTCTAAGTCAGTTTGGTTTTCTAAATGTAAAATTAATCAGTAACTATTTTTTACTGACTCATTCAGAAAGCACACACACACTGCATATAACTGTATTCATTTATTTTTGTTTAAAGGACCCATTACGAGAACCCACCTAGCCCACTGCGACCTTAATAACTAATGTATTAGACTCTCTATGCTTGATGTGTGATTAGCTGATAGAACCAGGGGGCAGGAGTACTAAAATATTGTACTCAAGTACAAGTACTATTACTTAAGTAAAGTTACTAGTCTAAAAAACTACTCAAAAAGTAAAATGTAAAAAAAAAGCAATGTACTCAGCATTTAGGGATGGATGTGTCATTTAGTACAGACCATCCCATGAAACATTTTCAAATTTTATAACCCAGTGGTTCCCAACTGGTGGCCCCCAGGCTATTTCTGGAGGGTAGGGGGTTAAATCATTAAATCATAAAACATACTTTAAATATCCTTCCAGTAGTGCTTTTTATGATGATGATCAAATAAAAAAAGCTATTGGAGGCATGATGGCTGAGTGAGAAGCACTGCCTACAACAGATTGTCCTGTAGGTAACTAAGCACTAGGAGGAGCATCATTAATTTTGGAAAATTCCTTTTTTCAAACTGCCAACGGACCCCTTAGTCAATTCTGCTTTTTCAGTTTTGCATCACATTTGATTGTCCAACCCGCTGCTTGTCCAACAACCACAGCAGATCTTTCAAAATGCTCAATATCACTGAAGCATAGATCTTCTACAATGAATTAAACAGCATTTGCATTTTATCCAAATAAGTTGGGCATTTTTGTACTCGCTAAATTTTTCTAAGCACTTCCATCGTGAACAGTTTTACTGTTTTAACTCGTTAAAAGCGACTCATTTAGTACAAACGACGCTTAACGGGGCTTTTTGTATTGTATCGCATATAATTTTTCACCCACCAAGCTTTTAACACAAGTTTAAAAGTGAAACAGTGAGAAAAGAATTCAGCTAAATTTTAATGCTTAAAGAGATTTCAAGTTTTCGAAAGTTCAAGCAGAGTGCTGAGCCAAGCGCCAGTTTGCGCCGAAGCTCTGGGGTTGGTTTCCAGGGACCAAATTCACAAAATATCAGTACTGTAAAGTTTTGGAAATGGAAGAAGTGTCATTGCTTTTTAGCGATCTGTAATTATAAATTATGTCCTCGCGGCCCAGTAATAATTGGCCGGTGGTTGTGGACCACTGATTAAAGTATCTCCTTTTCCAAGGAACCGTTTCCTTATTGCTGATTGTTTGATTCATAATAATCACGTACAGGGCTAATTTGAGAGATTTCCACATTACAGGTAACAATGGTGCTCATGAGACTCTGAAAAACTCTTGACATCTTCATTGGTGTAATCTATCAAAATTAGTTCTACTGCACAATTTGGTATTCAGTTCAACAAGCTGGCCTGCTAGACACCACTTCAATCAGCGAGCTGGCACGCCTCACAAAATGCCACGTTCAGCTCCACGTCTGATTAACTGGCAGCCCCAGTGACTCAGGGAAATCAAGGCTTCATCTGTGTGGGCGAGGCTAAGTAGCGCATTAGCAATGTCCAGGCTTCTTTCTCAAAGGGCAGCACGAGATGTTAAGAGACTAGATAAACGAGTGTCCGTCTAAATTATTATGAGTTTACTCACACTAGACAAGAAAAGTAACCAAGAATCCCCCCCCCCCAAAAAAAAAGCTGGCGCAAAAGTCATTTTGCTATTTTGTGTTCTCCTCCCCCAGAAGTCTTTAAAAAAATGCAGTTGTTTTCAGTGCACCCTCCTCTCCTTTTCATCATTCAGCTCTTTCCTTTTGTCTGGCATGTTGAGGGAATGTTTGTACATGATGGGGGTGGAGGCCTCTATTATCACAGATGCATGCAGCTGTTATTTAAACGTCTGGCAGGTCCCTGCTCCCTCTGCAGGCCGAACGAGTGTGTTTACATGTCCACAACCTGATGTAAATATACCATTCCACTATTATGTCCACTTAGATGTTTTAACTGTGGGGGTGGGACAGTTGGGGAGTCTGAGTCTCTTTTTCCCTCCACTTTCTTTATTCATAACATGGCTTACAATGTCCCTTAAGAGTTTATGTCCACTTGGTGTCCATATAGGTCATCAATTGCTTCACATGTGTCCGTAGAGATGACTAAATTGGCTTGGATTTGTATTGGCACTAATTATATCGTAATTATCGATGAAACTGGTATAATCTGTCCAATAGGATGTCACTGTTTGAAGGAAATTTAAAGGGGCTAAAACATTTCAGGAGGGCTGAGTATTCGTGTTTTACCAGCGTACATGTAAACACACTCAATAACAATAATGTGATTGACAAATCACTGTTTAAAATAATGCATTCTGACACAGACTAAATCACCAAAGGTATGTGGAACCTGTTCCATCCCTAGTAGTATACCAGTTTATAATTAGTTAAATAAATTAAGTGAGTTTTACCAAAGCAAGGGCACGGGCATTGGCATTGGTGGTGACTCAGGCCCAATGTAAAATCTCTCAAAAGGAGCTGAGACTGTCAAGGAATTAAAGAGGAGGGTCAAGCCATGTTAATGCAGATGGTTTAGAATGAGATGTTCAGAAAGTAACCAGGTGTCCACATACTTTTACCTGACTAGTCGGTGTCCTGTTGTTTGAGCTGTAATTTAATTTACATTCATCTGAATCGTTCATTTGAGTTGTTCATTTAAGCCATCATTTGAATTATTAAGATTGGCAATTTTATTTTAAAAGTCAATAGTTTTGGTTTGGGTATAATTCACCAAGTTATTAGTTGATTGGTAAAAGATCTGAAGCTTTCTTTCTCAATCATTTTAAAACACCTATTTCATTTCTTTTTGAGAAGTTGATTCATCTGAATCATTTAGAATGCCCATTTTAAAAGTCGTATTTTTGAATTCGACATACTGCTGCAAGTTATCTATTCAGAAAAGATCTGAATCATTCAAATGAATCATTTAGAATGCTGAATTCATCTTTATATCCAAAACAAAAGGTCACTCTTTCAACATCCTCTGAATCATTTAAAATTTAGAATTATTTTTAAAGTTGTATTTTGGTTTCTGATAGGAATTTAGTAAGTTATTCTGTTAGAATTTCAGATTCGACCTGCATACGCACTTCTGTTGCCGGGAATCGTTCAGGAGTTGCTTATTATTTTATTTACAGACTCCTCCCAGCCATCAGCTCAAAAACACAATTACAGCTGCCTGTTCATTCCCATATTTAGTCACGTGTGTGCATGTTTGTGTGCCCCTGCATGATTACAGTGAAGCATGTACCATTCATGTTACCAGAAGTGTTTTTTCCGTTATGTTAGCTGGTACCAGATCAGTGTACAACACTCACAAAGCTCACTCTCTTCCCACTTCACAGCAGTGAATCAGCAGTGAAGATTCTCAAAATCCATCGACTAATCAAATCTCACTCATCAAAACTTCTACACTGAGGAGTCAGGAATACTGGCACTCTGGAATAAAAGAAGAATAAGCAACCTTAGACCTTTATTATACAAATGATGTATTTTAGTCGAAGTTGCGGCAGTATTGCAAATATTTGATTTGAAGGGATGCAGAGGATAAAGTTAATAAAACCAGTTCATAAAAGTATTGCTTTTACGATTTTCCCTTTTTCTCCAAATCTAGTCATCTATACTTCTCATGACGTCCATTCCTGAGCACCTGGTTAAGGTTAAGGTTGCTTATTTTTAGTCATTCGACTGCTCTGATCTGTTAACATGTATAATTTGGAGATTTTCCTTGACTGTGTTTGCTCACGTTAGCATCCGTCGCTTTTCTCAACTAATGCAACACATATAATCGACATAAATTACACAAATACAACACAATAGCAATAAAACAACACTTAAATCTTGTTTAAATCTTATGGACACTGATCGACTGGTCTTAGGGTAAATATTCTGGAAGAGATTCCTCATAAATGGTGTAATTGTGATCTTTTCTGAAGAATTAATGAATTAGAATTAAGAAGGGAATACTCTGTATTATTTAATATAGTTAGACGTTTCACAAAATATTTCACACATTGAGAGACGTGCGATAACTGGAGCTTCTGAATTTGGCCAATTATTTGTACATCACCACACTTTCAGATTGTTTCTCTGCTGTAGAGTGATCTGTGTGCTTTTATGTACACAATGCTCTCAGGTTAAGGTAATGACAGACCATGAGCTGCTGTCTCTGGCCTGTGAGCAGTTCCTGGGTAAATCGGTGACAGAAATCAAAGGCGTCATCCTGCAGACGCTGGAGGGTCATCTGCGCTCCATTCTGGGTGAGTCCGCCTTGTTCACATGACGGACGTACAGATATATGAAAGCAAAGCCACGGTGTGATTTTTATAGGATCTTTTTCTTTTGTTTGTAGGCACTCTGACTGTAGAGCAGATCTACCAGGACCGGGATCAGTTTGCCAGCCTGGTAAGGGAGGTTGCAGCTCCAGATGTTGGCAGGATGGGCATCGAGATTCTCAGTTTTACGATAAAGGTACGTACTGCATTCTTTTAGGGCTTGTTTCATTTGAGCTGTACCGACGTGAAGGGTAGTGTAATATGCGATTTGCAATGAAATACTAAATTTAAGGTCGGTATTTATTGGTTTAACAAGCCCTGTGCTTTTGCTTAATCTGCATGATGATCTCACTAACCACATAGACGACTGTCTACTGCTGTCTCACCTTACGCAGCGATTATATCTCGTTTCACACGCATTAGCATTGTGCTATTCAAGACGATGGGGAGGGCTGGTACAAGCTCAGCCGTGGCCTGGTTGTTCGAGAACTGGGCTTGTGATCAGAAGGTTGTCGGTTTGATTCGCAAAGCCGACGGTCACGACCGAAGTGCCTTTGAGCAAGGCACCTAACCTCTAACTGCTCCACGGGTGCCATTACTAGGGCTGCCCACAGCTCCGTGCACGTGTGCTCACTGTTCCCTAGTGTTCACTAGTGTGTTTCATGGAATATCTAACCTACCTATGTATTGCTGGTTAATTGTGTGCATATGTGTGTGTTCAGGACGTCTACGATAAAGTGGAATACCTGAGCTCATTGGGAAAGACGCAGACGGCAGCCGTGCAGAGAGACGCCGACATCGGAGTGGCCGAGGCAGAAAGAGATGCAGGAATAAGGGTGCGTCTCTGCCTCTACACGTGTGCACTAAAGTGTGTGTGCAAGTGCACTGCTGCTCTGGATAGATTCGATTAGAATCGATTCCGTCTGGTCTGCCGCTCACTACCATCTCACGTCTCCTCAGGAAGCCGAATGCAAGAAGGAAATGATGGACGTGAAATTCCTGGCAGACACCAAGATGGCCGACTCGAAGCGAGAACTGGAGATGCAGAAAGCCGCTTTTAACCAGGAGGTCAATACGAAGGTAAATGCTCGGTGAAGTAGCCGTGCGGGTTTCATTAGGGTATAAGTGGTGTCAGTATTAGGCTCGACTCTTTTAGAAGATGGGAAATGCAATTTATTTACGTTTGGGTTGGTTCTTACAGAGCTTAACATATTACATTATCCTTTAATGCATTAACTATAATAATAAAATACATTTTATAGTAACTGTATTAAGAGAGTATAGACCTGTGTGACTTGGGACTAAATCATTAAGGCCAGACAACTGGGTTTAATTTAAATGATTTGGGATTTAACAGACACAACTGTAATACTGAATATCCGGTTTGATTGCAAACCAAGACATCCACTAGGTGGCTCATGTCTGTCCAATACACTTTCTTTTTTGATTTATGCGCTTAATTATGTCTTTGAGAGCCCTTCATTGTAGCTTTCATGGGATCCTCAAACTATCTGCTTATCCTGGGTTTGATCCTCGGGTGGGGCGGTCTGGGTCCTCACTATGTGGAATTTGCTTGTTCTCCCCATGTCTGCGCCGCTACATTAGATACATTACGAGAAAGTTTACTTTTAGTATTTCTCTTTAAAATCTAAGCAAGATAAAGTATTTGGATTAAATTTTGTTGATGTAAATGACGAATGGGCTTTTATTTTCTGAGGTAGGTTCAAACTTTGCCTAAAATGCTGGATTCACGGGTTGCGTAAGAAAACGATGTTCTGCTGTTTAAGATGAATACCGATTCAACTTAAATGACTCACCGATTCCAATCATTCTCTGCATGAATCGATTCTTAACGATTGTTGGTGTATCGTTTCGTCCCTAGCGACTATCATTCTGTCTTGAATGTATCCAAAGTGTAAAACATGACGTTAAAATCCTAATAAACGAACAGTTGTCGGACGTAGCACGATCAAAAGCGATGTTCCGTAACGCTTTCTCTCTCACTCACCGTCTTTAGAAAGCGGAGGCTCAGCTGGCGTACGAGCTGCAGGCGGCTAAAGAGCAGCAGAAGATTCGTTTAGAGGAGATCGAGATAGAGGTGGTACAGAGGAAGAAACAGATCACCATCGAGGAGAAAGAAATCGACCGCACTGACAAAGAGCTGATCGCCACGGTGAAGCGACCTGCTGAGGCCGAGGCCTACAAGATGCAGCAGCTGGCAGAAGGACAGAAGTATGTAGTGTATATATTTACATTTAAAGCATTTAGCAGACACCTTTATCCAAAGGGACTTACAGTATAGTTACAGTAAACGGTCTGAGCAATGAGGACTTGCTCAAGGACCCAACAGCAGCAACCTGGCAGTAGTGAGGTTGATCTTATGCTTATTAGTCCAACCACTAGGCTATGGCTGGCACTATCCCAAGCAGCTCCACAATGGTGCCATTACATCTCGATCTAGATCATTGCACACTTCACTAAACACTCTTATTCTCTCACACGTTGTATGCATAGCTGTGAGAATTCTACACAGCTGTACAGCCACTCTGGGCAACCAAGGTCCTTACATAGCATTAATAACCCCACTCCTTGTTCTGGTCTCTCCCACCTAGCAGACACCAATTTTGTTCATGCTATCTCTGAGTTTTTTTTTTTTTCTCTGTCGCATTTGTTTGTCCAATCCTTTCAAGACTTCCTTCTCACCCAGACTAACATCTGTCAATAAAGGTGAATCTTCAGTTGTACCACTGTCTTTGTTTCCCAGGGTAAAGAAGGTGCTGACGGCGCAGGCCGAAGCTGAGAAGATCAGGAAGATCGGCGAAGCTGAAGCCGCCTCTATTGAAGCAGTGGGCAAAGCTGAAGCTGAGAAGATGAGGATGAAAGCCGAAGCCTACACGCAGTATGGAGAAGCAGCAAAGACCGCTTTGGTCTTGGAGGCCCTGCCTAAGGTATGGAGAAATCAGATCCTAGTTGTAATCGTCAATCACAGGAAATAATAACTGTCATTCAGGCTCGTGTTGATGTGTACAATCTTCTGTGTTCAGATTGCTGGAAAGGTGGCAGCACCTCTGTCCAGGACCAGTGAGATCGTCATTCTGAGTGGTGAAAACAGCCGGGTGACCGGTGAAGTGAATCGTCTGTTGGCGGAGTTGCCAGTCACTGTTAATGCCCTCACGGGAATCGATCTGTCAAAGGTTAAAAACTTTTTGAAGAACTTTATAATTCACTTATAACACTTGGATACAATAATAATAAGGAAAGGCTTGAATTAAAAGTTTCGCCATTTGTTCATTTGTAATATATATATATATTTTTTCTGTTTGCAGATGCCTTTGCTGCAGAAAATGGCCAGCTCTCAAGCATGAGAAGTCCACACCTGTCTGGCCTTTTGACATCGGCGTAATAACGTCTTCAATGCCTTAATCAGAAGTAGTTACTCAAAGTTTGTTTTTTTTCCCCTTCGTCATTTACGCCACCAAGCGACCCGACTTTGCTCATTTTGTGAATCAGTACCGAGTAATATCCTGACCATAAAGGGTGTTTTTATTTTTTTTTATTTTTGCAAAGCTGAGATCATTCATTAGTTCTAGGGTTTTATTGCTGACAGATAAAATGATTTAGCTTGCTATTTTTTTACAGTTTACATCTGAATAGAATCGACTAGAATGCTTTAATATGTAGTACACAATATATAGACATGCAGTGGAACCTCGATTTAATGGAACGTCCGGGCCGATTTGAGAAAAATTCCCTTCAGAGGGTCCCCAGATGACGCATCAGGATTTTCCGCTAGTGCGCTGGTTCGAAAATAGACATCGCTGCTAATCGGCCGGACGCAATCTAGCAGGCAAGATAGTAGCTGCACAGAGGCGGGTTGACCGGACTATGTTGATGGGGGCTTTAATCGCTGTGTAAGGATCCTGATTGGCAGATAAAGAGGTGCCTGTATAGCTGAAAAAGGAAGCGAGGGTAGGGAGTTGAGCAACTGGATAGCCTGGCGGATGGAGCTGTGCATCAGTCAGCAGCATACTGTCTCCTCCCTGATGGCTGTGTAGCGTGTGGGTGGGATCACCTGCCGTCCAGAGGGTTTTGGAAGTGAGACGGGTGTTGTGTATCTTAATACACAAATACATTTTAAAAGATATTTAAATCGAAGTTCCTCTGGATATGTGTACCGGACAATGAAGCCATTGTAATACATATCTGGGGTCAGAACGCAGGGTCGGCTTCTGTACGGAGGCCCTGGAGTCAAAAGGGATCAGTAGACCAAAGCTCTAACCACTAGGCTAACACTGCCCTGTTTAGGAAAGGGATTCAGCTCAGCTGTTCTGCTTCTTCACCGCGGCATCATGAATCAACAGACACTTGACTGCACGCCTGCATTCACATCCGCTCGCCTTGTTTTATTCTGCTCAAGGTTCATTTTCAGCTGTTTTAAAAATGCAACAGTCACGTATAATCGGTAAAAAAACATGCAGCTAGGTTACACATTTATGTGTCTATTATAGTCTTTTAGGACAACTGTCAGCTGGCTGAAGTAGCAAACATAGCCAAATTACCTCTAAACTACATTTATCTATGAATCTTAAAAGTTATTTTTAGAGTTTGTATCGTTTCGTAGACCTGTATTAATGCTCGTGTGCTCACTAGAGTATATATCTACTTCTACTTTGTTGTAAATATCAGGTTTGTTTGTATTTCTGATTCAAATCAGGACTCTTGTTCACAAATCAGCTGCTTTAAGAGGTGTCCAAGCCACCCGCACCAAAAATAACCCCAAACTTTCCATTCACGTAGCTTTATGATAGGCAACTGCTCAGGTCAGGAGACTGGGAGATTTTAGCCAGAAATGGTCCACTATCAGGGTGCAAATGCTTTTATTTTGATGTGTGTGTGTGTGTGTGTGTGTGTGTGTGTGTGTGTGTGTGTGTGTGTGTGTGTGTGTGTGTGTGTGTGTGT
>JAYDZG010000028.1:7037459-7048697 GCA_034509265.1 Microcambeva bendego | reverse complement strand
ATCAAACAGCTGAAGGAATTTTTCTTCTAAATAAGGGGGTAAATCGATCAAGGCTACTTTCTCAGGGATGTAACGATACACTCTATCTACAATACGATACGAGTCACGATACTGGGTTGACTCCTTGGTGATTTTTTTCTTGGTCAAATTATTTCCTTTTATTGTTTGATTATCCTGTATTAATATGAATAATGAAATCCATTTTATTTCTGAAGTTGGTACAAACTATGCAAAACAATGCTGTAAAAACTAACATTTTAAAACAAATCCTACATCATAGAAATACTTGAATAATGCAAACAAAGTATCTTTACGTAAAAAATGACTGGAAATCTACAAACCTGGCAATCATGTGTAGTGACGTCAACCAGGCGAGGTGAATAGCGCCAGCGCCTTATGTTGTTTGAAGTGAATGTTGATTCATTTTACACAAATGACTAATTTGAATCAAGGCACTTGTGTACTGATTTTAACTATCTTGTAGAGCATTGTTACATCCCAGTCTTAAATCCAGAAACGCAACTCCTGATGATCCTGAAAACCAAACAAACTCATGTGGGTTTTGTTTGATTCCTGGACAAATGCTGGTAAACTTGCTACCGTGGCGAGATCTATCAAACAATGCCAATAAAACCATTCCCAAAACAGGGGCAAAATCAATCAAGGCAACTTTGATTTAGTTTCATCATAAAAAATGAGTGTTGACGTAACGCCTACTGAAATTTGACTTTGTAACCTGCTAAAAACTACTTTATCAATGTTACTAATCCAGGACATTCCTAATAAAGAATGCACACAGTAGAATTGTCAAAGGTTGTCCATATATTTGGTCATCACTTTTTTAAACAAACATCCAACAGTCTAGCAGGAATGACCTTTGAGACGGGGCAACCACAGACCCACAGGATTCGGCGTTGGGATCTTGGGAAGGTTCCCGTCAGAGCCCCTTCTGGGTTCTCTGGGTATCGGGGGCCAGAAGATCTAGGTGACATAGTTGGAACTCAGTAATCCATAAACAAAAGTCAGCAGAACATCGCTCAGAGCTGTCACTAGGAACTCTTTTGCTCCATGTCTCCACTGTATTCCTCTTCTTTTCATGCCTTTCACTTCCTCCATTGTGTCGCGTTTTTTTCCTGCCTCTCCCTCGTTTGCGCTCCTTCTCCGTCTCCCCTTCATCAGCACAGTGATTTTTAGAATAGCAGTAATCAGACTAGCCCCAGGAGCCCCCATTACCGGCACACTGGGCCATTCCCCTGCCATTGTCAGTCTGCGTTCACCCCCTCGAACATACATCCTTTCCACTTTGCTCTGGAGTGCGCGTCACGCCTCTTTCAGCCCTCGGCTCCCCCGCCGAAACACAACAGGCCATTTTTTCCCCGTCTACTTTTGCCTTGATCTGAAGCTCATCTTTCAGCCACTTCTGCCTGACGAGAGCAACTCGGCAGCATTTATGAGGGACTTTTCTCCAGGGAAGAGCGCTGGGCTTTTATACTTATTCATCTGTGTCTTTTTTTGCTTTATAGCTCATTTCCTCCCAGCGAGTGCTCCTGCTACTTTAAAAAGAGCAGTGAAAGAGAAGGATGTCGAATGGCAGCGTCAGTAAAGCTTGGGAAACCTTTTATTAATTAACGTAGGAAATTTACCACAATAGACAGTGTTGCTTTTCATGATTTTTTTGGAGTTTTAGCCCACCATAGAGCCTTTGCCTCTCACAACATGGGTAATGTCTCAGATTTTTGCCTTCACACGGTCCTTGAAATAAGCGATTCAAATATTTGAGATCTTTGAGATGGTTGTGAACAGCTTGGGTGACATGGCAACCACAACCCCCCGGGATGCAGCCTTGGGAAGTTGCAAAGGTTGATGTCAGAATCACTTCTGGGTATAGGATGGCCCCTTATGTATATCGTCATCCACCTCTTTGTAGAGAGGTTGCATTTGCAGCACCTTCTTTCAGGCATTGACATTTGTGCCTGTTCATGCTTTTCTTAGACGGAATCATTCCGGAGATTGAACCTCGGTTGGTTTGCCTCTTTGAGAACAGTGTGAAAAGTTTAAAATAAAACCAAGCTCATTGAAATCGTGGGTGGTCGTGGCTCGGCCCCTGTTTATCACCCGGGTCTCAATCCGCCTCCCCTATTGAATTCGAACAGCTTCCTACTTTAGTGGTTGTGTCTCTATAATTGCTGCTCATAGAGGCTTCCCTTAGGGCAAAGCACTGCTCATCAGTCACTGCGCTAGCAGCTATTTCAATGACGTGCATGCCAACATCTCCGGACCATGATGTGCCAGCCTGACAGAGCTAATCTGACAGGAGGTCTGCCCACAGAGAGACATGGCGCATTTGCCGAATTTCTTTTTTTTTTTCCTCGTTCCTTCCTTTTTGCTTACTTTCTCTCTCGTTCTCCTTCCTCATCCGTCTCCCTGGGAGCTGCTGGTGTCACACTAAATTGACCAAATAGCTTTGGCAGGTGAAGACTGGCTCAGTAAATTGCTCTAACATGCCCCTCTGAGATTTGGGCACCGGACAGGAAGGGTCCTTTCTGCTGTAATTTGTGACCTGTTTTCTCAACCGAAACTTCTACTCTGTACTATTTCAGGCCACTTTCACACTGAGATAAACTGATATGTCGATATATATATATATTTGTTTGGTATGTTCGGTTTCACTCTGCTGTAAAAAAAATGTCAGTCAGGAAATAACAGTGGATAATTCAATAAGAAATGCTGCAGAAGACTCAACATTAAGGACAGTGGATATTTACACTGTGCAGATCTTCTACCCCATCAGCAGTTTGTATTCATTCTTATCGCTCTTGCTTCATCTTCTTTGTCTCTCCGATTGAAATACGGTTTGCGCCACCAGCCACTGGATGTCATGACGCAATGCTGAGTGGGGCAACCAGGGTCAGCTGTAAATAGAAGTGCTCTGATGAAGAACTCTCTCACCAGTTGAAGTAATAAACAGGTTGTCTTGACAATGTGTGACGTGATGTCCTGAGCTTGGATCACATATTAAATACATGATACACATGCAGAGCATTCCTCAAAAGGCTTTTAAATGGCTTTACCGACATTGATAGAGCAGGAACAAAACATGTTTTAGTAATACTATTAATCCTTTGTAAATTTAACGGTATTCACTTAGTCTGACCTGCATGAGCTATCAGGGTAGATGGTGATGCATGCATGATGCTTTAAAAATTCAATTTAGTCTGAGCACATTGGAAGGTAAATGTGTGAAATGTGCTGTATATCAAGGACAAAAAAAAACAAAATTAACATCTCCACATAATTTACATACATAATTTTAATTTAAGAAAATTTTGGAACAGTAGATAAAATGCAAAAAAAAGTAAAACAATGATTCATATGTGGATTGACCAATCATGTAGCAAATATACATTAATAACAAATCTATTTAAAAAAACCAACAAATGATTGATATATTATCTAATACTAACAGGATGTTTTGTTAATGCTGTCATGTCAAAGTTGTTCAACCCCTACATAACATTGCTGAGCTTAAAATTTGCTGCTATTCTGTATGATCTGAAGTTGAGGTACAACATGATTAAACGTTTGGGAACTCGACAGCAAGCTTCAGCTGGTGCATGTTGTATAATTACATATATATACACATATATATATATAACCTCAGGTTGTGTTGCAATCGTGGTGAAAACTAACCAGCTGTCACAACAGTATTGCTAGTATTGTCCGGAAATATCCAATTTATGGTGCAACAGCAGACCTGACAGGCAATCGAAGTAAGCCCAGAATTTTATTCATAGGTTTTGGGTGTTTTTGTCAGTGCCCTGATGAAATCGCTAATGTTAATGTAAAACTTGTACTTGATGGCCTGGGAACCATGTCATTGATAACCATACCCATTACTAACCAAAGACCTCTGCTGTGTACACAACTTTTTACCAAGAAGCATTTATAAGCATGCAGACTTCTCGGTCACCCACTTTCTGGCCATTTAAGGTGGGATTTAAACAAAGCAGACAGCACGAATGCTGCCAAACCTCGATGAACTGCCAGAGTTAGTGTGAGAAGATCAAGGGAAGATTTCACATGAGGTGTCAAAGGCTTGTTAGCACTGTTAACACTGAAATCTCTTATTGGGGGTTATTAAAACAAATAGATATGCCATCAAGTACTAATCCTGGGGATGGAATAATAATGCAGATGAACGTTTGTCCGGAGTAAAAACAATTTTTCATTTTAAAAGAGAAGATTAATTAAATCAGAATTGGTTGGAGCACTGGGGCTAAGTGGGTAGCGCTGTAACTACCATTCTTGTTATGAATGTAGGTGAATAAGATTTTATGTATTTGGGTCCACAACCAAGGATCCTTTGAAAAATGTCCCTATTATGAAAATAGAAGCAGCAGAACATTTATATTTTTAGCTGAAGTGTCGAGATAACCTAAGAATAAAACGTTGGTGTTCTGTGAGAGATTTATTCAGACATTTGTTCAGTAAAAAATGTGTTTTTTGGGACCGATCATTGAGTAAACAGAGAATATTATTCATATTTTTTCAAAAATCCTCTTTCTAATCTATTCACAGTGACCATCATACTGTACTGGTCTGGTGACATCTGCTGGTCAAACTAGGGTATTTCATGTGTCAAGGTTAATGCTAATCCAATACTACATAGCTGAGTGAAACTGTTGACGGCCAGGTCCCTTATATATATATATATATATGGTTTGCAAAATATTATTTTGCTCAATGCTTGTTTCATATCACACTGCTAGTCATACTGATTACTTAGTTGTGAGAAAGTTATGCTAACGCTAACGTCCTTCATAAAAAAAATCTAATACTATAATGATAATAAAACAACTCACACACTTTTATAAGTCGACTATTTATCTCATCATTCCTGTCCTTTATTACATCAGACACATACCACCACAGTTATATGGACACCAGATTGTGAGCATGTTAAATATCTTATTACAAAACTAGGTGATTTGGAGTTAGCCTTCCATTGGGGCTATTACATCATTCACATTTTGTCAAGAAGTATTTACGGGTGTCTGTGCTAATTTGTGCCCTCATAGGCTCTGATGTTTGACAAGAATCCCTGGCTTGCAATTACTGCTTCAGTTCATCCCAAAACTATTCAGTCGGGTTAAGGTCAGCGATGAGTGCAAGCTAATGTGATGGTTATGGTCTCCATGGTCATCCCCTTTTCTCTATTTAAATAATTGCTGCTTCTTTCTAATATTATAATCTAACTCAGTAGATATCTGATTAATGGTCATCCTCAATTATTCGAGTGGTTGTCTTCTTTGACTGTGCCTTTCTAAATTTATGTAATCATCAGCCTGATCTGTTGGCAGTAGCACAAAGAAAAGTAAAGCGCAAAGAGAATTGCTTAGGCGTAGTGCTAAGTGATTAGTGCTGAGTTGGCAGTGAGAGAAAGGCATGTTTTTGTTTGTCATTAGCAGAGTGCTTGAAAGCTAGCCAGACGTGTCACCACTCATTGTGCATGTCTGCAGATTTGCTTCGCAGCACTGATCTGAGAACGGCAGTATGAATTTGTTATTCGGCTAATTGATAAAGCTTCAAATCGCTTGCTCGGCATTCATAAAAGTAAAAAAAAATACCTTGCTGAAATGTCTGTACATATAATTTACAGTGTATTTTTATTCAGTGATGCAAAGAACAAAGAACAGTGTGTGTGAAGACTAGAAAAGAAAAATCCTGGAGTGTTGGTGATTTCAGGTCTGACAAAAAAGTACATATGGTCACCCTCCTTACACCTTCGAAGAGCAAAAATGAAAAAGCGCATGATGTTTTGGTCATATGATAGTGGAAATTAGTTATATGTGCCCAAGCTTTCTGCTTAGAAGAGTAAAGCAGAGAAGAACTTCATTTTTGTGCCAACTGATAGATTTGTAAGAGTTTGACTCTGAACAGGAAGTTATTTGAGTGTTCAGAATACATATTAGACCATTAAAACGAGTGGCCTACACTGTGGGTAGCCTAGAATTAAAGCAGCCAGGGGTGAATAGAAATGCATGTAAATTCTCTGTGTGTAAAGAAAGGATCAGTAGTTTTAAGTAGCAGAAGCCTCTTCACACATCTTTCTTTCTTGCTTCCTAATTCTGTCCCCTTTCTTTCCGTCTCCTATTCTGGCTTGAAGTGATGAAAGCTTGTTTTATACAAAGACTTCCTTTCAGCAACCAGACAGCAGTTTTCACAGAGAGCGCTTATCATCGTCAAAATTCTCTCTCTGTCTCTGTGTCGTCTTTTATTCCCTCAGTGTCTTTCCTCCTCTCTCAACAGCCATCTATTCGCTCTTGTACAGATGCATTCGACGTGTCTCATCAAAACGAGAAACTAAAGCTGATTTATTCATTTATTATGAATACGAGCCTGTGTTGTATGTACACTTCATATATCGCTGTATTTATTGTAGTGTAGTACAGCTGGTCTTGACTGCTGTATGGATTTTCCAACCATCCATAATGGCTTCACAAAATGGGTACGAGTTCCAGCCAAGCTGGATTTGGAGAAAACCTTTCCTCATATGTTATTAGTACTTTGCTTGAAACTGCACAATACTTTATATTGTGACTATCTACCTAAAAGGAGCAAAAAATGGGTGCGTAAGTATTTGACAGAGCCAGATTGTGATGGCTAGCCGACTGGGTCAGAGTACCTCCAAAACTGCAGCTCTTCGCTCTGGTGGGGTGTTCCCAGTCTGCAATGGTCAGTGTCTGTCCAAAGTGGTCCAATGAAGGAACAGTGGTCCAATGAACTGGCAACAGGGTCATGAGTGGCAAATGCTGATTCACGATACAGATAACCTAGTGTATCTCAAATTGCAGAAGAAGTTAATTCTTCGGCTTAAACGGGGAACATTAAATGTTTAGGGCCTCTGGGTTCAGCTCATTCCAGGTGATCTGTGATGTACTATTTCTTCCAGTTCATTTGGAACTTACCTGTCATTAAACATCTCGGTTCTTTGATGTAGTGAGGTTCTGTCTTTATAAATCTTTATAAATGTTCTTTTTTTTCAGGGGACACTACACAGAGGATGAGATCAGCCCAGTATCCGACCCCCGCGGACCTGGACGCTTATGCTAAGAAGGTGGCAAACAGCCCGCTCACTATAAAAATCTTCCCCAACAGCGTTAAGGTCCCACAGCGCAACCACGTCCGGCGCACCGTCAACGGTCTGGACGCGGGTGGTGCTCGCTACAGCCCCTATCCCCCTTTGCAGCCAGCGGCCAAGGCTGGACTTCTGGCCATCGTCAAGGCTCCTATACCCAAGGGCATCGTCAAAGACTTTGCCGGTACTCGTGCAACCATGAGCGCCCCTGGAAGCTCCTACGGCCCGGCGTCAAGCACTTTAACCCTTCAGCATCAGCATGCTCCCCAGTCTGTTCAGAGACCGCCTCACCATCAGCAAAGTCTGCCTCAACACGGTCAACCCATCCAGCCCATTCAGCAACAGCCGCAGCACCAGGGACTTGGACATCATCCGTCATCGGCTATGTCTCAGAACCCTCAGAGCATGAGCAGAACGCAGCCTCTTTCTCATCCGCATCCTCTTGGTCACCCGGGTCCACAGCCACCTCCTGCGCTTCTGCTCCAACAGCAGCAGCAACACCTCCAACAACCTCCTCCAGACTTGCAGGGTGGTTCTAGGAAACTCACGGACGCTGACGCCCCTCCCAATGTGACTGTTTCTACCTCAACCATTCCGCTCTCCATGGCTGGCACCTTGCATCAGGGTCATCAGGCTGACCTGAGCACCATAGTGCACCAGATTAACCAGTTCTGCCAATCCCGGGCCCAAGGAGCTGGAGCGACGTCTATGTGCGAAGGACAGATTGCCAACCCTAGTCCCATTAGTCGCAACCTGCTCATCAATGCCAGCTCCCGAGTGGCCATGCACAGCGGGCATTCCAGTGCTGTACCTCCGGGCCTTGGGCACACCTCATGTGCCATTGGATGCCCAGAGAAAGCAGTGGGGCCTGTTCCGTTGAGTGTTGGAGTGCCTGCACACAACATGGGCAATGTAAACAGGATGGCCGTGTATCACAACGATTTAAAGCAGCAACATGTACAGCACCAACAAAACCATCAACAGCATCCGGTTTGCCACCAACAGCAGCAGCAGATGAGGTCATGGAACCATCATCAGCTAGTACACTTGCAACAAGTCTCAGATGGGCCTGGACACTCTTGCAAACCCGCCCCAAGAGACCCAGGCTTCCTATGTAAAAGCATGACCTACCCCTCAGAGATGTGTGTGGGGCAGCCATATGCACTCAAACCCCTCATGGATAAACCCACACCCTCACCGCCAGTCGTCAACAACAACAGCGGTGGCATGCCACCCGGTGCCGTGGCACACTACGCCAATGGCCAGTACTACCACCAGGTGCCTGTGTGGAGTAGCATCCTCCCTACGCCCAACAGCGACAGTTCAGGCTCACAGGATTTGCCTGTGCCTTTCCATGGCCCGTCAGGCAACTGCTCAGGCAATACCAACCCTACCCCGGGGGTGGACTGTGCCCCGGCGGGAGCAACAGCCCATTATAGGCCAACGGGCGTGGCGGGGGGGGCCATGGTCGGACAGACTAATGTGATGCAAGCTGCAGATTACATGGGAGGGGACTTCCAGACGCCCTGTTTCCGAGATCAGAATCTCGGCATGATGGCGAAGATGACCAGGCCTCCTCCCATGACTCACGGTCAGCACCCAGGGTACAGATAAGCTCCGACGCACAGGCTCTGCTCACCATCACTGTCTGGTGCGGATGGCCTAGCAGGGTCATCTGCTTATATGCCCTTTCTGTCTTAAAAAAAAGATGATGCGCAGAAAAGCATTGCTATACAATTAATTAAAGGGTTCAGATATAAAGACGACGATGAAGAAGAAGAAAGCGATCGCTGATGTTATTTCCTTTTCCCATTTTTTTCTTGCAAGTGATCAATTTTCCAAAACGGAGTGTTTTAATCCTTAGTTTACATTACTTGACTTTAGCTCCGATTTCGGCCCTTGCCCTGAGCACTCCCCGAGTGAAATCAGAAATCAGATTTTAAAATGGCTGAACATTTCGAGAGGTGTCATCCAACTGGCAGTGAGTGATGATTTGAACAACCAATGAGAATGCTAGACATAGTGTGAGGTGAGGTGAACCATGGGTGTAAATAGTTTCCGAATACATCAGCACATACGTTTTAACAGTATTTCTGACCTTTTCGTTCTCTACAGAACTTAACACCTACATTGCATTGCAAAAACAAAATATATAAATACATGCCAGTCCCATGCAGGTTGCGTAGCCAAATCCACTCAGATTAATTTATTGTTCCTGTTGATTTTACGCTGCACATCAGCTCACACACTTTGATCGCTCACTACTTGTTAACATGCATATTTTGGACGTGGAATCATTAAGCCCCTCGTCACTACTTGCATTTGTTTTCATGAGAAAACGTGGTTTGTGAGAGCCAAGCAACCAGTGGTTCCAGTTGTTGTTGGGTTGTGTAGTGTGAAACCCCTGGTCGGTGATCAGTTGTGTAGTGTGAAAACCCCACTGACCTGACTGACGCATGAGTGAAAGAGACCCAGTCGTGTAGTGTGAACTGTACAGCTACATGTAAAGTCGCATTTAAATATGAACTAGGCATATTTAAAGTTTTGCTCATTCCATTACTTCAGATCCCTTAGTCTCATGCCCCAACATATTTTAATAGTTGTGTAATGATACACATATCAACAAGGATCCTTTTAATACAATACAAAATCATATGGCTTACTAATTCAATGCACTTAATTTGACTTCTGATGATTTATGCTATAAGAAGGCAGTGGTCACGACACACTCGGTCAATACATAATCAGTTCAAAAAATAAAAAATCAGTTCATTTTGAATCGCTTATCAGGGTCTGGTTGGTGTGCTGGAGCCTATCCCAGCTCTTCAACGGGTGCAAGGTACATGGTAACACTCCGGACTGGGCTCCAGTCCATCGCAGTTCACTCAGAAGTGGGCCCGGATATTCTCTTCCAACCCCCTTTTAGGATGATTCAGACTTAATAAAAAAAAATACCACACGTAGCTGCCACATGTTTAATCGAATGCACTACATGTGGTAATACAGGAAGACATTTCGATGCAGTGAACATATCAGCAACCATATCGGGGGAATAGCAGCAATTTCATGTTGAATATATTCCTACACATATGTCTGGCAAAAAAGGAAATCACTACCAAAGTTGCATATAATGCAATCGAGTACACATTTGTCAATGTATGTAGGGGGGCAAGTTATTATGAAATATTCGGTTTAGGCACCATTATGGCACATGAAAAAGCAGGACTGCTCATTTTATTAGTTCTGTTTCTGCAGTAAGGGGAAAATATCTTCTGTAGCATAGACTTGAGAACCTGTATGTAGGCTTCTGGGACAGATTGAGTCAACGTCTGGCACCATTAACCATGAGTGATTACCTTCTGGCAGGGATTTATGCTTCAGCCACAATGTTCCTCAAGGAAGCTTAGTATACACAATCAGTATAATGTCTTTTAAATTTTGGAATCTGACCAGTCCAAGTGGTTGAATGGAACAATTAATGATTTGATCAGGCTACCAGACAGATTTCGCCATTCCTTTGAGTGTTCCCTCTGAAGTCTTGTCTCGAACATGAATGCAATTATGTATTTCAAAGCAATTACAATGCAATCTTACAGGTTTAATATTCCCTGCTCATACATCTTTTAGTGTTATATAGATAGTTGGCTTACTAGGATGTTTTTGGGTTCTCCCTGACCAAGGCACTTCCTGCCATTTGCCTGTGGGTCTGTTTAAAACCTAGTAAGCTGCTTTTATGCTTACTGTCACATTGGAGGAGAGTAGAGAGGATTCTAATAAGACTTCAAAGTTATAAGTCAGGTTATTCAGACGCACTACTTGGACATCAGAAAACCGTTAAAGAATCAGATGCTTCCACATTATTCAGTCAAAATAAATTTAAGCTACTACACTAGGCAGCACATCAAGACATCTGATCGTTTAGACAGCCTTCTTTTTGGGAGTGCATAGAATGATGTGAAATGTGTTTATGTAAATACATCACTAAGCTCCCGAGCAGACCCTGCATGTACAGCCAGAAAGGTTCAGGCTTGTGCCACTTATCAATGCCTTTGTGTTTCTAAGAACACTCAGAAGGTTACAATGTTTTAATCCTTCCTCCG
>JAYDZG010000028.1:7026304-7037359 GCA_034509265.1 Microcambeva bendego | reverse complement strand
GTGACTGGCTACAGTTAGACGCCATGGCTTGTTAAGAAACCCACTGAACGCGGATGAATTGAAACCGACAAACAACAAACCTTGTCCAGTCACTTACTGACCGTATGACTGACGAATGCTCCTTAGACTGTGCAAACTTTCACAGATACACTTCAGAATTGTGTTAATTTTGGTACATGC
This sequence comes from Microcambeva bendego, assembly GCA_034509265.1. Lineage (NCBI taxonomy): Eukaryota > Metazoa > Chordata > Actinopteri > Siluriformes > Trichomycteridae > Microcambeva > Microcambeva bendego. The sequence continues at coordinate 7,037,179 of JAYDZG010000028.1, read as the reverse complement.
TAAATGCTTTGAAATGGAAAATGTTGGAACGTCAAAGAAGTCTGACAAGTATGGTCAGTGTTCATGTCCCATTGGCCATGCTGTTTTATCATCAGATATGAAAATGATTACTTGAATTGAAGAATTTTTTTCTTAGATTAGCAGGACTAAATTTACTACTGCAGAGTCATGGATTGTTACTCATCATTTCTGGACTAAATATGAAACTATGAAGCAGATTAAGACAAATGATTTATTTGAGTTTTGAAATTATTTTTATGTTTGTTTTAATTGGGATTGTGTTTACTGAAATAGCGTGCTACTGATACTGATGTATGACCAGATTGATCACTTGCAAGATCACTTGTGGGCCATCAAGGATGGATGACTTTTTAGGGAGTGAAATTCATTCAGCAGATGAATCGATTATTTTATTGTACACTGGCTAATCCGCTACACTGCTGTAACTTTTATGAAGTGTAAGGAATATGGTTTGCAGATGTGGATCTTGCGAATGAGCAAATGTAGATGAGTGATGGATGGGAGTGGTTATGTGTGTGTGTATGTATGTATGTGTGTGTGTATGTTGGTGGGTTGGTTGGTTGGATTTGCCAACCCACTTGGCTTGCCTCCCTTTGGAACAGCCCTTATGAAGCCTTAAGTATTTGGTCCTTGGACTTTCCTTTGAAAAAAAGCATGGTCATTATGAAACGTATAATATTGATAATTATAAAAATGACAGACTATAAAGGAATAGCAATTTTTCCTTGTTTATTTTTATTAACTAAAGCTTTTGTTGAATAGCAAAGCAATTCCTTAGAATCTGAAACGAAGAAAAAAAGAATAATATTTTATCGTAATTATGTTTTATAGCAATGTGTAGTTCTGGGCTGTAACAAAAATCTTTTTATTCCAAGTTTCAAAGCTTCAGTTTTGCAATTTGTGACTATTTATAATTATAAACTCTTTTTTCTTGTTATTTAAATAATTTTCTGTTGTTTTATTGCTATAGCTGTGAAATGGAGGAAGGTTCTAGAAGACTTTCTCATAGGTCACTCTGTGGCTGTTGAATGAATGAATGAAAACTAGAGTGTGAACAGTTGTGCTACTCTTTTTGTAATATTGTAATAATAAAATAAAGTTCTAATTTATGTTTGGTGTAGCTTTTTTGTCTAGTTTTGTCTAGTCTACATACAATGCTGTGAAACCATATTTTCTTCCTTTTTCTTTGCCTTATTTTCAGCTCTTGATATTACTCGAGGACTACTTGAGTAATAAGTTATCTAAGTTCCAGTTACCCCTCCCCATTTGTTATTATTAGAAAGCCCACTGTGGCCAAAATTTGTTCAATGTTCAATATTTCCACTGTAGGACTATACCTATTTTTATGGCACATGACAGCTACATTTATTTATTGATTCTTATTAGCATGATGCGCATTATCGATTGGCGATAGTTTTTGTGCTGAATGTACTGACAACCCCCATACATACATACACACACACACACACACAAACACACACACACACACACACACACACACAGACAGACTAAATTACAGTGAGAGTCATTATCTCAGAACACAGTTTTTGAAAATTCCACGTTCCATGAAGTCGACCCAGTGCAGACTGATGCAGCATTAAGAACATAGTCGCTTATTGTAGATAAATTGTACTTTAAGATCCAAATGCATGGTCTATTTAATTTCCTAATGGATGTCTGAAAAGCACACCAAACTGAAAACAATTCAAGAATCTCTCAACCCACATTCAGTCTTGTTGCCTCATGCATCACAACACCGATGTACAAATGGATAAATTGCTTTGATTTACACACAATACGGCTTGATAGGGCAGCAGATCCAACCCTTTGACAGAAGGAATGGATGCAGACTGGGCAGCTTTTAAGAAAGTACAGGTCAGAGGGTACTGGAGCCATCTGGAGAGAATGGAAATGAGAACTGAATAAAAGGCCACAGCAGGACAGCTCTTAGTATGCAATATTGACATGGCAAGTCAATAGTATGCCTGAAACTACAAGAAGTCGATCATTGTATATTTATTTAGAACATAAATTGATGCTTGAATAATTTTTCTCGTAGTTTGTCGATTGTCATAGATCACATGTAGATGATTGGAGTTTTTTGGTTTCCATTTAATGTCACTTTCACACCTACTGGCTGGTCAGCTACTAATCTGAAAGATCTTCTTATATATTAGATATTCTGAAAGGGGACAGAATAAACCACAAACATCCTCAAAACAAGACAAATGCTAATAATAACAACACAACAAAAACCTTTACAAGAAAGAAACGAATCTAGTGATTTGGAGCTGCACTGTATTAATCACAGATCATATTTAATTCACAAACCATAAAAATTGACGTTTTTAAAAGCAAAAAATCAATAAATGCTTAATCATTTACTGTAGTTTTAGGTGAACTGTTCATAACATCTAAACAATATATAATTAGATTGGTGTGTGCAGTGTATTTGGCTGTAGATGATTTGTGGTTCCATAATCTTTCGACTTTTGCATTAATATTTCTATTTTGTATTATTTATTGTTAAATAATGTAACTTTACGCTTCGAGTTGGGTAACTGGAACTATGGAACCAGGTGTACTGAATAATCTTTTGTTTTTTAATAGTTCATTCAGTTGTTAAGTGGAATGTAACTGGTTCAACATCATAAGCTGTAAATAAAGGTACTTTAGCTAAAAGTATCAAAACATTAATAATAAACAATTAATAATTGGGAATAATAAACAATGAAATTATAAAATTTTCCTGCGTTTCCTCACACTGTAATCCCACACATTACCAAAAGAGGGCAGCAAAGCCACACTATCTTTAAATTGTTTATTTACAAATGTGCAAACAAACCTTCAAACACCTCATTTGCATACAACTATTTATTTTATCATTACTTATAAATGTACCGAAATAACACGTAATATCCACAACTCGGCTATATATATAAATATCTATTAATTCATTTTTACATTTATTTTATCACGTCAGATGATCTAGAACATTTAGGAGTTGGGAACAATATGAGCTGAGGAGCCTGGTAAAAAATGAGATCTAATGAACATATATGAGAACAGGAGGCAATGTCGAACTCCTGGTCAGATGCAGATCAGGCCTTCTTGTCCAGCACCCAACCTTAGAACTTCTCTTTGACTTAATGGTTGCATTATGTTACACATTTTTATCAAACAAAAAAGTTATGATATGAGCTATACTGGCATGACCTTTTTAAGTTGTGTTGATTTGGTAGGGTAAACCTTTTGGGGGCTATTGCCTGACCCATAGAGCCTATCATCATAGGGAATGATACTGCAGTAGTTATGCTTAAAGCTTTGTAATCGCCCCAACACTTCAACCACACCCTTTGCTAAACAGCGAGTTAAACATATTATAAACAATTTTAAACAAATTAAACAAATGCTTCAGAAATGATTGCTATAAAGTAAGTTCAGTGGCTGGCACAAAGTCCTGCGTTCAACTTTGAACATCCATCCAATTTTATTTCATTTAGTTACTTAGCCCAACGGCTGATCAGTACAGCTACAAACCTGAAAGCCAACAGAAAATGCCTAGAAAACATGACACAAATGAATCTATACAGAAACAGAAGTTAACCTAGCTGCTAAAGGCTTTGGAGCTGCACTGCATCAATACTACCTGCATTGTCAATTGACAATAACCCTCATCACCAGACAAATTCTTGGACTTGAGCGATATTTAAGTGTACGCTTTTCTTTATTACTCTATTGGAACTGGAACACTTTCGACGTTAGATTGTCAAAAACAGAAAACTGGGAATTAAAAGGTTCTATTATGAATTGATGATAATTTTGCCACTTCAAGGTCCACTGTAAAACTTCAAAGTACATTTTGTGGCAGTAATTCCAATTCTTACCAACAGAGGGCAGCAAAGTCACACATTAGACACAATAATTTTGTGTCGTTCAATGACCGTCGTTAATACTCGCAATTATTACTTCTCGAACCTCAACCTGTGGTTACTGAATTCCTCTTTCAGCCAAGCCTGTTCTCCAGATCGTCTAAAATCCGAATACATAATCAAGTCAACCACAGGCAGCTCATAGGAGTGAAAACATCTTTGTTCTTGGGTGTCATTCTGAAATAGATGTGAGGAGTTTTAGCTCATATTGTCCTTGTTCTGTGCGGTTCCTCTTGGACCTGCGTAGGCTGAGTGTGCGCAGAAATCCGCTCTGGCTGTACTCTGAGGGAAAACGGTTTATTATAATTCATTTTCTTTCCTGACATAAAGTTCTGGAATAGTTAGCATCTACTTGGTCACAAAATGAAGTATGAGTACCTGTCTGAGGTGAAATGTCGCTGCAAAAATCTCCAGGTTCTTCACTGATGATGCTCAAGTTGTGGTTCCATTTCTTCCAGTTGACTTCTTCTACTCTGCAAGAGACACAAGGTAATGTGTACATTACTGCCTGCGCTCTCAAAGCAAGTTAATTGGGGCTGCACAGCAGAGCCTGGATTTGAACCACCAATCTTTGGTAGATAGTCCAAAGCTCTACCTGCTGAGTTCTCTTCATCCGCTCATATCTCACAGAACATTCTTTGGAGCAATGTCTGACAAAAAGAAATGTATATTAGCAATGAGTGTTTTTTATTCAACCTGAGACACCAGCGGCAATCTTCTTCTTCTTTCTGGCCCAGGTTTCTCTCCACTCCAGAGCGTAGCTTTCTCTTCAGGCAGCAGAAACTTCTCTCAATGTCCAAGGTTGTTATGGCACGCTGTGAGATCACAAACAAAATCAAGTTGGATTTAATAAATTCTGTATGGGTAGCATCCCATTCATCACTGAAATGACACACAAACCTACTTGCTTAAATAATTCAAACACAAGTGCACCTCATCATTGAAATCCCAAAAAGTATAACCCGGCGCAAGACAGGGATCTGACCAGTAAAAATAACTGCATTTGATCTCCAGTAAAATTTGCATTGCAAATACAGAACTATTTATTAGAATAATATAATTATGGTAAATGGCCTTTTCAAACTGTAATACACATTTATAAGCATTTAATTCATTGTACAGTATTGTCATGTGTGTAGCTAAACTAATAAACCTAAGGTTTTATACCTGCAGCTTCCAGATTCTGGCGCTCTCCTCTGACATCTCTTCCACACTCTTGTTCATCAAAGCAATCAGCATGTTCAGCAGCAGAACGTACGTCAACACGATGTACGATATGAGCAGAATGTAGAATACATGTTTGTATTGGTATTTCTCTGTGAACTCTAGGTCGCCCATGCCTATGGTAAACTTAAAGAGCTCCAGAATGGTAAAGGACAAATCATTTAAGGCTGGCTTCTTGCAACCTGTGCCATTTGGGTCATCTGTGAACATGAACCGGCCTTTTCCTCTCCGAGATTGTACAGCTGAGTCTTCAGATGTTTTTTCCTCTTCCAGCAGAGTCACCACCGCTGTTTGAAGGTGGGAAATAACATAATGTAGTGACTGGCATGACAACCACACACACAGAGAGATTCAGGTGTAAGGTGTACCTGTTGAAAATCCAATAAGGAAGACGATGTACACGAAAAGGAAGCGCAGAATGTGGCTGATTATCATCTAGTGAAACAGAATAGAAATATCTTCAGAAACCAAAAAGCAGCCAGTTATCACATGAGGTTGCCTGAGATTTTCACAAATTCTAGGTAGAATCTAGATTTAGATATTTCCCTGATAGGTCAAAGCTGCTTAACTGGGTTTTTGGTCTGTCGGTTCTAGATTAAATAGTTCGTTTAATTTAAATGTATTATAATGACCGAGATACAAATAAGTCTGACTTGATATATGTATCCAGTATATTTAGGTATAAAGTAAATAAGTATAAATTCTAAGTTTCTAAGCTTTCTGTGGTCACTCATCTGGCAAGAAGGCATATCTTATGCAAAAAAAATACATTTTGACTTCACTTATAAAATACAGTACATGAGAACAATGATCTACGGTCATTTACTAAATATTTTAAGCAGTGGTAACTTTAGAAAAGAGAGATTAATAGTCACCCTCTGGATCATAACGCTGTAGATGCCCATATGTTGTGATCCTCTGAAAAAGTAGAGTAGATTGATCCAGCTGAGAGCCAGACAGACCACCAGAAAACACAGATACTCTTGTCGCTCAGCACAATAGAGCACCACACAGATCAGAAAGAGCAATGCCTGAAGAGAGCTACAGCACCAACAGAGGAATACCAAGCAAAGATATGCTTACTGTCATTGTTATTTTAAATAAAATTTCAGAGTAATAATTTGCATCATAAACTTTACAATAGTCATTAGTCAAAATTAAGGAAACGTTATTATTCCAAATTAAAAAGGAGAATCTAAAGAACATGATAAAGTTGGTGACAACCCAGGACCTACTTGCTGTGAGGCGACGCTTCTCGTGTTTCTAGCTGCTTTTGACTTCAGTATGTTGGATATCTTGACTAACCGATGCTATGACGTTGCAGTGACTTTCTAAAATATTCTACAGCTTAAATATAAAGTGGTAGTTTTATTTAAAGTACTCACAAAAGCATGTCAGAATAACCATCCATTAGTAGTGTTTGCAGGGTTGGACGTTTCCTTGTTATGTCAATGAGCTAAAAGAAGAGAGAAAATAGTGTTACAGTGATGGTGACTATGTGTGGATGGTGTTTTACCTGAAAATTCTGCCTTCTGTCTTAGTCTTGAGGTTTTGTAATATTTTATGATTTTGTGATGTGTGATCAACGCAGTCACAAGCTTTGAAGTAGTCAGTGAAGTTCTACAGTGAAGTTAATGCTGAACTCTATTTTTTATCTATAATTCAGATCAAATTATTTTTAATGTTTAAACCAAGAAAATCGATACATACCCCTCTAATGAAGAAATATAACGATGTGACAGTTACGAAGACTTGACCCGCCAGCTCAAGATAACCTTCAGTGGTCTTCTCAATGGACAATTTTGGCTGGATAAACAAAACAAATTAATATATATATATAATTTCCCTAGAGATCAATAAAGTTCTGTCTTATATTTTTTGTATAAAATGTATTTGAACACAGCATTAGAAGAGCCTGTAGAGACGTGCCAGAAGAAAAAAGATGGTCCCACCAACAAGGCAAGGTAAGTTATGAAGATTTTCCACACACAACAACAGTTTTTAATTTAACTCACCTTTCCTGCTCTTCGGTAGTAACAGATGAGTGTGAATATGATTAGGTAAAACAAATAAAACATAGCCTTGAAGACAAACATCCCAAAAGCAAATTTGATCCATTTATCCTCCAACAAATTATTAAGAGGCTCAATCTGAAGCATCTCTAGGCGATTCTAAAACAAGAACAAATGATCAAATGATCGAGTATTAAATGTACAACATTCAAACACATAAATTAGAATCAAAGCATTTTTCTTACTGGTATTTCTGTGCCATAGACAATTATCTCCAGGACTGAGTTTTTCTGGTAGGTGTCAAGAGAGTCCAGGTCATACAGTGAGGAATAAACGGGCCCATAAGCCCACTCGGTGAACTTTCGTGATAAATGCCGGCACTCTTTCTGATGGAACTCTCGGTGCAGAATGTGTTCAAACAGCTGGTAAAAATAAATAACAAAATGTTTGAGACATTTTAGTCCTTTCAAATTAAATCTAGGTTAGCGTCAGCTTAACATGCTGTAAAAAAGCAGGACTCAAGTGCATTTATTTTAACATTGACTCGGAAACGGTAGAACAATTTGTATGCAGTTACTCAAAGCTGTAATTTGTACCTTTCAAATAATAACTCTTACCCCAATCTTGCCCTTCTTAGCAGCCAGCTTGATAGGTGTAAGTCCCTGATTGTTCTCAATGTCCTCCAGTTTTGTCTGTTTTGGATTTTGGATAGCATCCTTGGTAAGGATGTAATCATACATGGAAACAACAAAGTCGGTGTTCTCATCACTGTTATCAGCCACCATTACAAGTGCATGAAGAACTGTGTTGCCCCAAGAGTCTGTATGTCTTATATCTGCCTTTTCATCCAGAAGAAGGTCTACCATCTCTCTCTGATTGGTACAGGCTGCCAGAGAAAGTGGAAGCTCCCCTATGACAAAAACAACATCATTAATAAATCAAATCTAGCCACGGTCATCAAGTCATTATCCTGCCATGGACTTACCAAAGTAGAAACATGTTTCACCGAGTGGCTGGAAGAACTTTCCACATGCCTTTGCATGGACTTTCGCACCTTTGTCAAGTAGTAACTTGGCAAAATGCTTATTCCTTTTTTCAATGGTGATATGAAGAGCTGTCTGTCCTGTACGGTCATATAGAAACATTGTTGTGTTATTGTGTAGCAGTATTGAAATATCTTTAGTCCTTTAGTGTATATCACTAATAGTATTAACAGTAAAAGCAGCTGGTTTAATCAAAACAAGTATTCTAAAAACATGGGCATTTATAGTTCTTCCATACTAAACTTGGACTTTCTTTCATGTGAAGGAAGTCATGCTTGAAATATCATACACGTTTAAATGCCAAATGGAATAATGATTTATTTTATATTAATATCAATAAGACTCAATTCATATAAAATGTCCACATACTTTTGGTCATGTGGTATAATTGTATAATGCCGGGGTTTCAAACCAAGAATCAGGAGCCAAATAAAACAGGCATGAACATAAAATGAGCTTTAACATAAACACCCCTGGGTTACATCTTATTAACCCCAATGGACCCACATCGTCACAATTTTAAAGTTAGAAAACCCCTGTTATAATGTTTAATGGATACAATTTTTTTTTACAACGAACAAGCATTTTACCTTCATAATAGGGGTCTGTATATGCTGCATTTATTAATTTATCCAGATGTCCCATCCTCTCTGCAATTTCCAACAAGTGCTCCACTGTATCATTCTGGCCGTTTGTAGTGTTTAGCAGGGCCTTCATCAGGGCTGTTTTTCCACTGGGTCGATCTATGTGAGATTGAAGAATTCAAGAATCTGTCACTAAAACTAAAATCATGTGTGTAATTGCTTATTTTATGTAGAAATACACAAGTACTGTATACATGACTTACATTCCATGCTTGTGAGCTTCTTGTTGTTTTTATTCAGGTACTCTTCCAGGCCATTCAGTCTGTCAATGTCACCGCTGGACACTGCATCGAAAATTCTCTCTATATCAAATTTATCATACAGACTTGGTTCTTCTTGTTGACTACTGGAAAGATACCACACGTATAATGAATAAGGTAAAACACACTGCAAAGGCCAATGTGACTAATATGGTCGATGCTTTTTAAAGTCAAGACTACTAAGTTGTCCTCATGTAAATCAAAACAGCCTTTTTAGTTTCCAGTTTCAACATCAATGGGCTAACTTTACTCTCAATCTTGAGGGAACCCAACACATTTAAGATGGAACTTATTAGTGCATGCTATTTATTATTCAGAAAATAGATTAATGAAAGTTTTTTTTATGTCATTTCGTCTTTTCAATAGCCCCTTCCGTTCTGCATTCCTTTATCAATAAATTACATAGCCAAGGAAATAAAGCAAAAGCAGAAATCATCCCAAGATCCCAAGAATGTTTTGACATAATAGGGTTTATACAGTTGTGGAACTTGACATAGCCATAGGTACATTACTAACACATTTCTTAAACATTTCTCAATATAAAGGTAGCCATTGGCCAAAAACTTCCACTTACTTAACAAAGTTCAAGTTAATTTGGACATCACTGGAGATTTTTCCATCGTCTGTTGAAATGTTGGTGTCCATTGGTTCTTTGGCTTTTTCTGAATGGCCCAGTCCTGACTCAAAGTCTCCTGTTCCTTCGTTCATTGATGACTCTTTCTCTGTCCTGTCAGATTTCTGAAATAAGAACAGTTTCTTCGGTTTGTCCATCGCTTTCAGCTTTTGTGCTACAAATCTAAGAACAGAAGACATCAATGTTTTTATACAAACGACATACTTGCTTCTAATATGGTTCTAATTATTCTAATCTTTTCCCCATAATATTTATATACACTACATGACCAAAATATACATTTTTTTATTATGATCCAGCATTACTTTGCCCTGTGCACTGAAGTAGGTCAATAGAGACACGTTTGGTGTGAAGAAGCTACATTGGTCTGCACAAAGCTCTGACCTCAACCACACTTTTGGGATTAATGTGAACATCAGTTGTAAGCCAGGCATCACTGTCGAACACTATTGATGTATTTGAAAAGCTTAATGAGGACAAATTATTAAGACTAGTTAAAAGATATAACTGAAGAGTTAATACTGCTATAGCTGCAAAGTGGGGGTCATAATAATGTGCTCAGAAGCTCATTATCATGGTCAGTCACAAAAAGGAAGTGTTTTAGTTTGATAAGAGATTAACTCAACCTCACTTTGCTCCTTTTCCACATTGGATGATCTACACTGTGTAGAAAAAGTAAGATAGACTCTAAGCCTGTCCAACAATCTTAAGATTGTATTTTACTTTACAGATTTACACAAAGAAAAGTCTTTCAATAACTTGGGAAAAAGTTTAATAATGACTCCTACTTTGCAGCTATAGCTGTAAATTTGCATTTGGGCCAACAATTGCTTTGTCTTTGTTTTTGTGTGGTTTATTACTTTTTAACTCTCTAGATATTTAAACAATTGAATTGTCAATTTTTCTATCAGCTTATTAATAATTGCTAGACACACTTTAGCATCATTGATGGTGTGCCAGTCCATCGCAGAACAGCCACACACACACACACACACACACACACACACACACACAGATAGAGACAGAACGATAGATGGATGGATGGATGGATGGATGGATGGATGGATGGATGGATGGATGGATGGATGGATGGATGGATGGATGG
>JAYDZG010000028.1:6945767-6955975 GCA_034509265.1 Microcambeva bendego | reverse complement strand
TGCATGTCTATTTTAGACACACAATTATTTGTTTAATAAAAAATAGTTACAGCATTAAGAATGGACAAAGACGTCCAGAAGATTCTTACCAAGTCAATGGAATAAGTTGTGATGTGTTTATGGATGAGCGATGAAGTCACGGCAATGCTCCACTCGGCCTTTGGGTCATCAGGCAGCTCTCTGGAGAAGGTAATGGGACAAGAAAAGTAACGTTATTTAAAAAGCATGGAATCTGGCAGAATCGTAAAATAGAGATTGTACCAAAATAATAGTAAATGTATTTGTGATTATCTTTTATTTATCTAAACAATGAATGACATTTCATTTCCGAGGTTGGTGCAAAGTAATCCTAATAAATGCTGGTTTCACGTTTTGTGTAAATTGGTAAAGACAGTAGAAGACTAATTGGTTATGCTAAATTGGAGGGAATTGGGAGAAAATGGAATAACTAAGTAGAAAACACATGTTCCTGGTCACAATTCATGCATGCCATTACTATGGTCATGTCAGCGCAGTGCAAGTCCCTTTGGACTAAGAATCGGGGTTAAAAAAAAAGTGTACAGACTAGTAGTCAGTAATCGCATACTCATAAAGTTCATCCGTATGGTACGTGTAGCTTATAAATCAATCAATGCATGTACGTACCAGAGAGGTGTACATAATTAACCGATTGGTGAATTGGTAATATAAATAAAGTTGTCACTTAATAAGACAAATGGACTCATTACTTTGTTCCTTCAGAGATATTTCAGCCATGAGGGCTGCAAAAATGGAGCTTCAAGGCCCAGTGTGTGTGTGCAGTGACTTTACACGGCTGTCCCGTTCTGCACAGCTGGAACGCTGCCTACAGGGCCTCTCTGAACCCCGGGGTCGAAGGTCACCAAAGGCTTTGGCAACCATTCATACACAAGTGCATCCAGTAAAACCCAGGGCCCGCTGTGAATCTCTCTGATATACACAGAGCGACACATGAACACACAAACACCATTCATCCAGACAGACACCCGGGCTCTGCCAGTAATGCATCAGAGGTCAATGAACCTTCATGGCCAATCTTTCACACTACCTCTCTCTTTTTCCATGCCTTGTTTTTCCATTGCCTTTTTTTCTTCTCGCTCTCTCAGAACAGAATCAAACATAAAAGAGAGAAAGAGAAAGAGAGAGAGAGAGAAAGCCAGAGAGAGTCAGTCAGGCATACAGAGTGTTTCAGACACACCGGGGTCACTGCAGTTGAACTGAAATCAAAGTGCTGAAAGCCTGGGCTTGATTAACCCTTCCAGTTCCTCTAATAGCAGTGCAAAGCCAAAAACTAGAGCCCAGGCTTTGAGCATTTATGCCAACACCTGAGTTCCCAGGATGTGACACATGCCAATCACAAACATGCATTGAACATTAGTAATTATTCTACATTTAGCAAACACTTTTATCCAAAGCAAATTAAGATACTGTGATAGTCTACAGTTTAAGCAATTGATAACTGAGGACATAGCTCAGTGCAGAGACATTCTCAAGTCACAAGTCCTGAGTCACAAGTCACTATAACTTAGGTGAAACATATAATGGAAATAAAGCATAGAAATAACCAAATAATATAAGTTCAGATCAAAACAACCGACTAGCGACTGTATTTTGCTGTTGGACTTAGTGTTTTTACTTAAATTCCTTATATTGCATTCTATAGGGGGTGGATGAACATTAGCACAAAGTACATTTATCTCTGTTTAACAAATGCAAACAATGTTGAACTATGTAAAAACTTTTAGTTAACGCATCCTTCATCCTGCATAGAATGTCAAAACATTGGTGAAGGTTTCCTTTATTTTGTCCATCCTCCTATAGATTATTGTTAAGGTCGAGATCAGGAGTTACTGAACCTCTCACTATCTTGAACTATTGCTCTCTAAGCTTGAGTTGCAAGTCTCAACACTAGCAATTGGATGTGCCAAAAAGGAACATTCAAGGATTGAGGTCAGTGATGGTAAGAGAGAGATAAATGTGTGTGGTTAAAATAAACAAGGAAGAATAAAAACAAGAGAAAATCAGAAAGTAAGATAAACCGAAGGAAAATGTACGAGGAAGGGAAAGACACAGCTAAAACGGTACATGGTAAAAGAATGAGGAAAGTATTGGTTGAACATGGTACAGATGTATGAGGGTAAAACACAATGAAGGTGAGACCGGGTCAGACAGAGTCAGACAGATTGGCAAAGATAAAGATAAATGAAAAGACAGAATAGGGGGTGAACTGCACCCCGCATCCTCATTCTCTCTTTCTCTTCTAACAATAGAGTTCGAACAGTGGTGGATGTTCTGGTTCCTGATGGATATGTCCACAAATCAAATGAGCCAGGGTCACCGAGTTCAGCTGTGGGTTATACCATGTATCTGGGTAGTTAAAAGTGACTGAAGGTTGGGAGATTTTTTGTATGGGGTATGAACAGAACAGAACAGGGTTGAGGGAAGGAGAAAGACCCAACAGTGAAGGTTGAGGAACTGGTAATGGAACAGGTATGGATGTACCTGTGAGAATTTAAGCCAAAAGAGCATTTGCATGGTCAAACAATGATCCAAGCCCAGACTGCCTGGTATTTAATCAACAAGCCGGTTCAATCGAGGTCTGTATGTCAAGCAATCTCTTCATGGACCTCTCGTACAGAACAGGACAGGTCTTGAACAAATGAGTTTGGCCACAACACCTGAATCAATAATCAGTATGGGTGTCAACATATTTATCGGCGTACGTCTACAGAGACAACCTAGAAGTGATGGACCACTGAGCTACTCTAACCACTGAGCTACATTTAATATTGACTCCAGAAAATCAGGCAGGGTACTCCGGAGGTGCAGAGGGGTCTAATATGCTAACAGAGTGGCTTTCAGCTTCCAACAGATCCAATTGGCTGAGAGGGATAAATAGAAATGGGGGTTCTCCTTGTATCATGCAAAATATGTGAGATCCAGGAACTGGAGCTATGCTGACTGCCGTGCATCCAGAACCATAGAACAAACACGGACATCAAAATGGTCCCACATATATTCATTTGGGTTGAAGTCTGGGGAATTAGGAGGCCAGGGTAGTACTTGGAAATCTTTCTCATGCATTCCATGTCATACTGGACATAATCTGGTTCTGCATGAACCCACTTACAAGTGGTAGAACAAGAAGGAATTCATGGTTAGGGTTGAACAATGATAACATTTGTGGGGTTGGAATCGGCCCCTATGGTCTAAAATTCTTCTATACTGCCGTCTTGCTTGAAACAATCAGCTTTAAGATCAGATCAGATGTGATACGTTTTATAATCTTATAATTGGCCATTTAAAAAAAAAGTTTGGCAGAGCAGGAGATATGGCAGCGGAGAGCAACAACACAAAAGAAACACGATCTACCTGACCTTTCTGAATTTGGGCAGAATGTTGGATTTGCTATGGCAACAGTGCTAAATGGCCCAGAGTAACCCTTCCTAAAAACACGCCCTCCATCCACCCGCCTAGTGCAGTCTACATGTGGATGTGTAATTGCTTGCAGGCATGTGAATCTAGCGCTTGAACTTTGTCCTACTGCAGATTTTGTGAGTGTGCGCTGGAGTCGGGGAAGTGGGGGCATCCTTCAACAGCACTTGTTTTGTCTGGAAATATAAAGGCATGGGCTCTTGTCCAGTGCATGCTGGGATTGCAGACTTGCTGAGGAACTCTTTCAGTACACTGACATGTATAATTGAGAAAGGTTTAGACACAGGAGAGGACTAGAAGTCACACTTGTTTTTGCTATTTAATACATGCATTTCCTTCCTTCGCTCTGTGAGTGTAAGTCATTTTTTGGAATGTGTAGCAGGGACATCATTTATTAAAATGAAATTTAAGGAACACTCGCAATTTTGGGTTGTAAAACCCCTTTAAAGTTTCTGAGAAAGTGTCAGAATGATTGTCCACCTTTATAAATAGTGAGCACGATAAGGGAATCGTTTGACTTAACATCTCATGAGCCTTATCTGTGCCTCTCATCTTTCACTTCTATCGCTCCTGGCTGACAGAAAGGCAACTCCTCTGGGGAAAAACGATGAGTCTGTCTGAAAACCAGCCTTGCTACCCTGCCTAGATTGTTTGTTTAGTAAAGCATTCCCATTTCACATCGAACTCATTTAATAGCACTACTTGGAAAATGAGTGCAGCGACTGCATCACTGCAGTTTTTATTTAATAAGCTACCACGTTTAGCCGCAGCACACCACACAAATCAATAAGCTGAGCCGACATGACGCTAACGTTTCCCTCAGTGTACCGAAAACAATCCGTCACCACCAAAGCCGAATTTGAAAATAAATAAAACGTAAACTATTGTATTAATTAAAACGAATGACAATTTATGCACATTTAAACTTTGCATTCGTTCGTCATTATTGTAATTTTCTGTGAGAAAAGTTCTGCCCAATAAATGCTGGAAACTCCTCAGATGCTTCCTCGTCATTCAGTCAGTTTCAATCTTAGAAATAGAACACCCCAGTAAGCACAAGTTTATGGCATCCAATGACTTAGACATGCTTCTTCGTAAAGAAGCGCTGGATCATATAAAATGCCGTCTATGTAGAGAGCTCACTCAGGTCCAATTCTCCATTCTAAGAATTCCCAAAAACTTACCACACAATTCTCAAGCTTGTACTAAAAAATCTGGCTTCACTTGCTTGAGTGCAGATTAAAAATCTCAAAATTAATTTGCCAAATCCCAGGATCACAGGGTTCCTTACGAGCCATAATCTGAAACATTTATTCTGGTTCTCACAGTGGAAGTGAACATTAAATTCCCAGATTCTGGGTAGGAACTATGCCACCGTGTTTACTTACATAGGCACAGTGAGACGGGTACCATTGGCAGAGAGAATGGTATGAGATAAGGTGGTCACCTGGGCATACTGCCAACAGATTAGATGAGAGTTCCAGGTGGGCGTCGGGAGTTCACATGCCACGAGCAGCTCAGCTAAGCCCCACTGTTTAACCTTGCACACTTTTTCCAAATACACACACATGTATATGTACACACTTCTTGGAACACTCTGTGATTCTGCGTATGACCGCCGGTTCATCCAAACCAAACTTCAAACACGTCTCCATCTGTGTCCTGTACACTATCAAGCTTAAGCTCCTTTCACATACTTCACGCGTCATAAGATATACAGTGGCTAGACAAAAAAAAACTTGAAAAAGCAACTTGACATTAAAAATCTAAATTATTTACCATTTCAGGAAAAACAGTCTGACAAGTCCCGTCATTGTATATTAAACACTTGACAAATGGAATCAGAAAGGCAGATTTAAAAAAAATAAAGTTGGGACAGCATGTAAAATGCAAAAAAGACGTTTGTTACCTTTACTTTTGACTTTTATCTCATTGCAGACAGTTTCAACCTGAGATACTTCATGTTTTGTCGGCTCAACTTTATTTATTTTACTAATAAACACTCATTCCTGCATTTCAGACCTGTTACACATTCTTTAACGTTATCTCCAAGTCAGGACAGGATAGGTATTCTTTATCTCAGGATAGCGATTTATTATTTATAAAGCAGTGGTTTTTATTTATACTGAGTTTAGAATCAGTGCCAGCACTAGTGCAGACTATTCCTTCACGCCAAACTTGGCAAGCCATGATCTCACTTGTCTTTCTGGAGCTTCAAATAAAATATCAAGGTATGCACCATTTCTTCCCAGAGGAGAACCCAAGAGACCTATTGTGTTGGGCCATCAATACATCAACCAAGACATAAAACCTCAACGAAATTGAAAACCTCCAGTGCCAGATTCCAGTGTGAATTTAAACCAGGCACTAAGACCTTCATTAGTCATTTTCTGACACGAGATGTCTGAGTTTAGCTACTGTGTTAGTTCAGGAGGAAGAAATGCTGGGTGGTTTGGCAGAGAGGTGTCTGTATTTAGTGGTATATGCTGATGTACTGCTCTCACCAAATAAACCACATGATTTAGACTAAGAACTAACAGATGTTGGGGTGAAGAAAACATGAGAGTGGAGAAACATGGGAGTTGAGATGCTGCTCCTTGATGTAAAAAATCCTTAACGGGCCTATAAATTTGGTAAGTGCATTTGTTGTATACAGCAAAATATCAGTACAGACCTGAATGATTGACCCTTACAGTAAGGCAGTTCAGTTGTACTGTTCTTGAAGCACTGAATCGATGAAATGGGATTAATACACTGCAACATATTTTCTCTGATGGGAATGATGGCTTTAGGAATGACACTTCACAGGGAGTGTAAGTGGTCACTGTTGAACACTTCTAATACAAGCTATAAGCATGAGAAAGTAAATGGTTTGAGAACCACCACTGCCAGGCTGCTGATGTTGGGCCTTTTACCCTCAAGACCCTTAACCTCAATTGCTCACTATAAAATGGAACTGTACTGCTTTGGATAAAGGTGTTTCCAAACTGGCGAAAAAGTAAGAATAAGCCTGGTTGGACTTTCAACAGTACAACATCTTTTCCTAGTCAAGATGGCTGGCATGGGATGATTTTTAACATTGATATGTCACTTGACATTGGTTGAAGGAGCATGACCAAGACTTGAACCCAATTCAAGATAGCTGTGACAACTTACCAGGACCTCCTAGCCCATCTAGCTGCTATACATGCTGTACACAGCGGTTAGTCTAGATATTAGCTGGTCATGATAATGTGACTAAACAAGATGCAACATGCTTCTATCACATTTCCAGAGACAGAGCAAGGTGGTGGTCCCGAATCTTAGCAAGACACTTGATGGCTGTTATCACAATGCATTTTGGCTTTATAATAACCCTTAAATGATCTTGTTATTTCTGTATCAGTTTCGCCTTTCTTCAACATCTAAACTTTGCTCTAAGAATTACATCATAGTTTTCAAACATCTGAACAAATATAGACTTGTCCACATATATGCACACAATCTCAAGATGCTGGACCAGCATGTATTTTAAAGCTTGAGAGGGTATCATTTCTGACTGAATGAAATTACAGGGAAAGAGAAAGAACAAATTATGATCCAGGAATGAGGAAACTTAATGCTGCTAGAAAGATCCCACAGATATAAGACTCACTCTTTATAAGAACGGTCAGTCTTATAAACAGAATTCTATAGAATCCCATTAATTGTGAAAAGCAAAAAGGTTTAAAAACTTAAATAGTTACAGTATACCCTTAACTTACGACTTTAATTGTTTCTGAAAAGCTGTTCCTAAGTCCAAATGTTTGCATGTTTAACCTGTTTTCCCATAAGAGATCCACCCACTTTCCTAATCTTTCTAATGTCTTAAAGGGTCTTTTTGTTGTAAATGCAAGTTTATTTTCCCTTAAATCTTAAATTATAAAAGAAACTGAATATACACCATCATACATTTCTTTCTTTTTCTCCCCACTTTGCTTTCTCTGCACTTTCTTTCTTTCAAAATATAAAAAAACATCCGCTGTCTAAATGTTCGCTCACTGTATATATTGGGTGTGTTCGAAAAGCTAGCAAGCTGCCTTGCTGTCTTACTGCCGACAGGGAACAAGCTAAATGAAGACACTTTTAATTAGACGTTGCCTTATAACGCTCACTGAGGTAACACTGTTAGCATCATGCCAATGAAACCAATGGAATGAGGTGACACAGCGCACTAGCATGCCAAATAACATCTCCTTCCATTTAAAACTGTCACATTGTAACTGACAAGCTTGAATGTGCAAATAAATAAATTTTAACACTTGTACCTTTGTACAAATTTAACAACATTTGTATAAAAACAATTGACCTCTTGACATCACGTTTTTTGTTCGTGTTGGTTCAATGATGTGGATCAAAATAATAGAGCCAAGGAAAATCTCAGATTTTTAATTAGATTTTAGTTTATTGTTAAAATGTATTACATATCAGCAAATGCAGAACAACAAATCATTTGAAAACCACTAAGGTAGAGCAATGTTAAGGAGTCAGTTAAGTCCCAAACTAGCTTTTAACTAAGTTGGCTCAAAATGAACCTGCATTTCCATGCAGACTCCATTTCCCTGATGATCCTTTAAGGCAAAATACAAATGATCAGAGTCATACGTTCTGGCTACACTAGTCGCAAACTGAGCACCCTGAATAGAGCAGGGGCTCATAGATCATCCTAGAAGAACTGAAGCTTTAATGTGGAACATACAGCCATGATTTGTAGTCTAACCACTGTTTGTTCTCTTGGTAGCCAGGGGAAAAGGGAGAACCCACGCTCAGCATGGAATAAATTTAATGTCTCTGCATGTTGGGACTGACGACTGGGGTGGATGTGGGCTTCTGAAGTGTTGTGAAACCCTCTCCAAGGGCTGTTAATATTATTTTACAGTGGTGCCTTTGAAAAGCCAGAAACAAACAAGCACACAAGTTTCTAAACCTGAGTAATAGGATGGTTTTTTTCTTTAATCTTTATAAACCAGGCAAGTCATTAGGAACATTGGCAGCCTGGAAAAAAGGTAAAGTCTCTTGAGAATCATGCAAAATCACCCAAGACATTAAAAACACAATACAAAACAGTCAAAGTATGTGCCAGGAGAGTTACAGGCAGAAAAGTGATTGAATGGGAGAGCTGGGATTTAAACTCTCAACCATTTGATTGATAACCCTAAAGCTGTACCCACTCGGTTTGATGCATGGGCTTGAACCCAGGACCTCATACATGTGAAGTACATCATTTGTGTTATAAAGATTGTGTGCTTGCTATGGTATCACAAGTAGCTGTTTGGGTGTTTCAGACTGGCTGGTGTGCAACCCAGAGTAGTTGCTGGTGTAATGCTATGGTAGTTTAAGTGGCTGCTAGTATGAAAATAAACTTATTCGGTTGATTAAGAAGCAGAAGGGCCCATTATAAACCTTTATATTTGCTAAATACAATGAACACTTTGGCACCATACACATATAACAAGTAAACATAAAAAAACTCTTACTTGTGATCAATAACAGTGACCTGGTTAGCAGGAATTCCCAAAACTGCACAGCTCTCGAGCAATTCCACTTTACGCACAGCTCCTTGATTATAGTAATTTCCTAAATAACATTTGGGAACAAAGTAGGAAAAACGGATGTCACGCTCATACATCATTTTGTGATTCACATGAAGATAATTGAGTCAAAATCAATCAATATACAGTGCAGCTGGAAAGTATTTATAGCACTTCCCTTTCCCCGCATTCCAAAACAGATTACATTAACCTTTTATTCTCAATACTCTATACACAATACTCCATAATGACAGTGAAAAAGATTGTTTGGAGTTTTGCTAATTTATTACAAATAAAAACTACAAAAATCCCTTGTACATAAGTATTCACAGCATTTGTTATGACACTCAAAATTAAGCTCAGGTGCATCCTGTTTCCACTGAGCATCCACTAGTTGTTTTGAAGACTTGACTGGAGTCCACTTGTGGTAAATTCAGTTTATCAGACATGATTTGAAAAGGCACACACCTGTCTATTTAACGTCCCAAGTTGACATGTCAGAGCACAAACAAAGCCATGGAGTCCAGGGAATTGTCTGTAGACCTCCAAACCAGGATTGTATATAGGCACAGATTTAGGGAAGAGTACAGACACATTCTTTCTAAAGCTGACCACCCGGTCAATCTGAGTGATCGTGGTAGAAGGACCTTAATCAGGAAGGTGACCAAGAACTGTGTGGTAGACCCTCTGCCTGTATGGTAGAGTGGCCAGACAAAAGCCAATCCTCAGAAAAACGCAAAGACAGCCTGCTTGGAGTTTGCCAAAAGTCACCTAAAGGTCTTTCAGACCATGAGAAAAGAAATTCTCTGGTCTGGTGAAATAAAAACTGAGTGTCATATCTGGAGGAAACCAGGCACTGATCATCACCTGGCCAGCACCATCCCTACAGTGAAGCATGTTGGTGGCAGCATCATGCTGTGGGATTGTTTTTCGGCAGCAGGAACTGGTAGATCTGCTCTGGACCTCATACTGGGGCAAAAGTTCACCTTCCAACCAGACAACGACCCTATGCACACAGCCAAGATATCAAGATGGTTTTGGGACTACTCTGTGAATTTTCACATCTCTGGAGAGATCTGAAAATGTATGTGCACTGACGCTCCCCATCCATCCTGCTGGAGCTTGAGAGGTTCTGTAAAGAAGAATGGGAGAAACTGCCCAAAACAAGGTCTGCCAAGCTTGTAGAATCGTACTCGAACAGACTTG
>JAYDZG010000028.1:6871038-6884516 GCA_034509265.1 Microcambeva bendego | reverse complement strand
CGATCTATTAGATAGATAGATTAGATAGATAGATAGATATAGATAACACATGCTGACACTTTTCTCGGTCAGAAAGCATACCACGATCTAGTAATTGGTTATGCTAAATCTGGGTGAAAAGGAAAGGAAAATGCAAATAAATGGAAATCCCACACCTGTACAATCTTAATCTGCACTTTGTTCTCAATGCTAATGACGTCATTCGGCCTCGTAAAGGCAAAAGAACCGAAACCTGTGTGAGGTTTGTTTAACTTCCCAATTCAAATCATTCAAATCATTCGTGCCCTGTTCGTCCTCATCCTCCAGGTCTCGGGTCCTTTCGGGCCGGCCGGAGTTCCCGTCGGGGCGCCTCTGAGCGGCTACGCTATGTTCCAGCACCAGATCAAAGCTGCACACGAGTCAGCGCACATGGAGGAGAACCAGAGGCAGGAAGCCGGAGACGCCGAGCGTAGGCTCCGCTACACCACCCACAGCCCCACCGTCCTTGACCGGGAAGGTGAGTGTGTGTGGGGGTGTGTGTGTGAGAGAGAGAGAAAGAAAGAGAATGTGTGTGTGTGTGTGTGTGTGAGAGAGAGAGAGCGAGAGAGACCGAGTGTGTGTGTCAGTGTGTGTGTCAGTGTGTGTGTCAGTGTGTGTGTCAGTGTGTGTGTCAGTGTGTGTGTCAGTGTGTGTGTGTGTGTCAGTGTGTGTGTGATGCACCACAAATAGATTCAGGATTCGATTCACTTGAGCCAGGATTCAAATCAGTATATTTTGTTTAATGAGTCGATATTCACATCAAACGTTTGTCTTTTATGGGTTTTTCTAAACTACTAGTACTTTGCAGAAACCACAACATAGAATCTTTAATGCTAAATTATTAACAACAAAATAATTTACTCATTTTGTAACAAATGAATGGCAGTACGTACATACAGGGCTTCACTATAATTTCCAAACCACATTCTCCTGCCTCTCAGGTAAACCGTTCGCTTACCTGCCATACGACATGAAGCTGATTGAACAGGAGGTGCACGGAGGAAGACCCGGCTCACCCTACAGACTCTCTCCCAGAGAACCCAGCAAAGCCTCGCCCCAACCTGACCCGAACGCTGTCCGCTACAGCGTCCCACCAGGTACCTCCTACTTTCACTTGACTCCCTGGCCACTCAGTAGTCCGGCCTTTTTGGGAACGAAGCGGAATTAGATGAGCCATTTATGGTCGTGATGGTCACTTATGTAATTCGATCAGGACGGACAGATGGACGGACAGACGGATACTTTATTAAAATCCCAAAGGAAATTAAGTTTTAAGTAAGGCACAAATAATAGTACCGAGTGTAGGGATTCACATCGGCATCATGATCACGACAGCAGCAGTGCCTGAAGGTACGTACGGAGGTACTTTCGGTTTACATTTTAATGCTTGAATTACAGATTCAGGAACTCCCGGACCTTCTTTCATCTACTAAATGTGCAGTACTAACATATAATAAATAATATTATCGTGGATTCAATTACTGTGCAACATCTGTATATGTGAATTACTATTCTCTTTATTATCTGTTTATTATTTGTAGAAGTATGTAGCTCTTAGAACCGTGCACCTTAGTCTTGCTATATTTCATGGACATTTTGCACCGTGGAAATGACTTTAAATCTCATCGAACTAATGCTTTTATTGTCACTGTAAACATGTGCATTGACATATCGGCATATAGATCAATTATAAAGTGAAAACAGTGCAAGTGTAATAATAAATAAAACATTAATATACAGCTGAAGATTTCAGTTTCTCCCCATGCGTAGAGTTTAAGAGCTTGATGGGTACATAGACGCGTGATAACGAATGAGCGAGGGCCTGAGTCTGATCTGAGATGGTTAGATGATCGATGGCGTCTGGATTTAGTGTGTTTCTGACTTTATGGACGCTACAAGAATCTGTGACGGTACGATGATGTTCGTGTGATGTGAAAGTCACGCTCGGCCTATGGAATTCAGTGGGTTGGAAAAAAATTCACCAAGGGAATGTGATTGGTTGATGAACTACACATGCTTCTGATCTCATAAAATCAAGTTTCGGCTTCTCACATTCAAAGCTCTTCATGGTCTGATGGCTCATCCATGTGTACATCCCGTCTCGCTCCCTAAGGTCCTTTGGAGGTTTCTCTCCTCACGTCCAGTTTAACTTAAGTTATGGAGCCCCCGGCTTCAACACCTGCATGAATGTTCTACCATGTCATCATTCAAATCTCTACTGAAGACTTTTCTTTAATCAATATTTTGGTTCTTCTTCTGTAAAGCATCCTTGAGACAAATCCATCCTATAAATGTAACATATTAGTGATGGTAGACAACGTGTATCGATCCGTCATAACGGATCATAACACCTCCTCGTGTGTTGTTCCTAACCCCACAGTGCTCCAGCCGGCACCCAACCAGATGGTCCCGAACCTTCCCGATGGAATGCGCATGACTTCCTTCCGCCACAGGCCGGCCAACATTCCGTCCCCGCCTCCGCTCATCCCGACGTCCAAACCCTCCGACAAGCCCACGTTCATCCAGGGAGGGTCCATCTTACAGGTAACTCTCTATCTCTGTTACAACCTGCCTCTGTGACAGTGGTCACTTACGTCTGAGAACATCCTGTTCGAAGCCTCTCATGAATGTCACGATATGGCGTTACTAAAACAATCAAAAATCTATCAAAGATTATTAGAAATGCTAATTTCTTTATTTGTGGCTTTATAGGGAACGCCGGGCACGTATCTTCCCTCGCACACGCATGCCATGTACGGCCCGGACGGAGCCAAGAGCGCCGGAGGATCCATCTCGCTCGGCCTGCCAAGGCAGCAAGACCCTGCCAAACCTGGTGAGAGGGGAACCAGGAAAACATTTTGTCTGTGGTCTCGACTGTGTCTCTACTACTTAGCTGAAACGGTCCGCCTCAGGCTTTTCAAACCTCAGACCCTCATCATTCAAGCAGATCATCTCTTAGAATGGTGGCACCTCAGTAGGCAGCTTTTAAGGGGGTCTTAAGTATTTAGACAGCCGCCTTGTCTGCGGCGTGTGAAATGGGTCCGTGTGGTAAGATCAGTAGTTTTCCACACTGTCCCATGGTAACATTCTTTGACCTAGCAGGCAATATGAAGCATTCACATCTCTCTATCTCTCTCTCTCTCTCTCTCTCTCTCTCATATTCACCTCTCCCTCTCTCATTCACCTCTCCCTCTCTCATTCACATGTCTCTGTCTCTCTCTCTCTCTCATTCACATGTCTCTGTCTCTCTCTCTCTCATTCACATGTCTCTCTCTCTCTCTCTCATATTCACCTCTCCCTCTCTCATTCACATCTCTCTCTCTCTCTTCTCTCTCTCTCTCTCTCTCTCTCTCATATTCACCTCTCCCTCTCTCATTCACATGTCTCTCTCTCATTCACATGTCTCTCTCTCATTCACATGTCTCTTTCTCTCTTTCTCATTCACATATCTCTCTCTCTCTCTCTCTCTCTCTCTCTCTCTCTCTCTCTTTCTCCTTCACATATCTCTCTATCTCTCTATCTCTCTCTCTCCCCAGTGTCCTATATAAAGCAGGAGGAGTGTTCACCGCGTGGGCAGAGCGCTCCGGCTGAGGGGCTGCTCTCCAGGGCTCAGTACGAGGGAGTGGTCAGAGGTGAGAGACCCTGATTTTGTATCTAGGGCTTGAACATAAAGATCTTACATGT
This sequence comes from Microcambeva bendego, assembly GCA_034509265.1. Lineage (NCBI taxonomy): Eukaryota > Metazoa > Chordata > Actinopteri > Siluriformes > Trichomycteridae > Microcambeva > Microcambeva bendego. The sequence continues at coordinate 6,880,814 of JAYDZG010000028.1, read as the reverse complement.
TTATATAATATTTTTATAATTGTACATTAGTTTGTACATAAATAATAATAATCCTGATGATATTCCTAAAGCGGCCTTTGAGACTAATAACAATGATCATTGGGCTTTTTAGACAACAATAAGGATCATAATAACCTTAATAATAATGGAGCATTTTAGACAAAATTAATCTTGTATAAAATGACCCTTAAAATAATTAGTTTTATTTACATGATCATCAGTATTATTGTCCAAATGGGCATTGTTGTTATTAATATTATTGTTGTGGTCTGAAAGGCCCTATTATTAGTAGTATTACTTTACTTATTAAGATTTTAATATCAGTATTGTCTAAAATGGCTCATTATTATTATGGTTATTAGACAATAATAATAGTAATATCATTAGTAATATAATAATTATATTAATTACAATGATCATAATAATACTAATAATAATTACAATAATAATGATAATAGTAATTACACTGATGATGATAATAATCCGGCTTTTGAACTTTATGAATCCCCTTCGTTTTTCTCCAACAGTTGGATCGATGTCTGCCATCCAGGACCTGGGCAGAGGGCAAACAGGAAAAGCACCTGAAGGACTTCCGTTCAGAGGAGGCTCCATCACCCACGTGCGCACCATCAGATCATCTTTTAAGACTTTCAGCATTCCATCTCATGAGCTTGTTCCTCATTGGGTCTCTCTCTCCGTGTTCTTTTCAGGGCACCCCAGCTCTGTCTCAGTCCAGCATAACGGCCGATCTGCTGAAGGGCGGCATTTCCAAACTGGTCCCCGAGGACCTGAGCAGCCCAGAGAAGAGCCGAGCCGAGACCAAAGCCCACGTCATCTTCGAGGGCAAGATCGGCCATCTCATCTCCTATGAATGTAAGACACAGCTTCTTCTTTTATTCCGCCGCTCCTTCTGATTTGATCCAAAGGTGCTGCTTTCAGGAGCCAGATATCCTGAAATTCCTCTCTTCTATCTGCCAGTCATTTCTAACATTTGTAATTCAACAGTAAAAGTGTTTTTTTTATTATTATTCACAGCCAAGAACCCCAGGGAAGCTACTAGAAGCCCAAGGACAGGTCACGAACTCAAGCGCACGTACGAGATGATGGATGGTACCAGAGCCCATTCCACACGCGAGTCATATGAAGGTATGATTTGAAATGATAATTCACTTTTACTGTCCCGGGTTCGACCGTTCTAGTTAATGTACTTTGGTTGCTGGTTCAATCCCTAGTTACTACTGTAATAAAAATAATGGTGCGTCATAGGTAGTAATAATAGTACTAATATGATTACTGTCAGTAATATTAATAGAAATAATAATCATGTTAATAATAATTATAATGGTGGCTCATAGTCAATATTTATGATAAAATAATAAAAGTGCATTATAGTCAGTAATGTTACGAACAACAACAATAATTGTATCAATTGTGCGTCATTGCCAATAATATGGTAATTATAATAATAGTTATGAATAGTTATAGTAATAGAGATGATAATAATAATAATAATAATAATAATAGGAAGAAGAATAGTACATTCCTGGAATTCATTAATATCCTCTGCATTTTGTAATATGTGATATGTTTTCATACATTTCAATGGAAAATTATTAAGAACAATATAATTTTGTAACCTAAATATTAATAAATTCAGCTAAATGTACCCTTATTAATCCAGAAAATTAAAGAAAACGCTGTGATAAGTGGTGTATTATTGATGTTTTAGCTGAACTCGATACCAAACACAACCATTTTCAAGTGTCCCTAGAAAGGTTACTTATTTACCAAATGAAGTGTGCTTTATTATAATTGAACTTTGTAGTTTCTAAGCTGTAACTCCCGCCTCCGCTCCGGGACAAGCCACCGATTGGTTAATAAGACCGCTGCCATTCCAAAATCGATTGTACTGGGCAGAGTGACAGTGGGTGAGCACAAAACACTTCTGTAGTGACTGATAATGGGGGTTTTAATGATAAAAACGAGATGCCATTTATAGGCATAGAAACATAAAAAAAGCCTCTAGTCACATGTCAGAAATCAGCAGGCTTGCTGTTTGCCTCTCGTTTTTAGGCTTGATAAGCAGAGCGCTTCCCAGAGACGGTCCTCATCCTGAATCCAAGGAGCGGTCCATACACACCGGATCCATCATGCAAGGTAACCACAGCGATACCGATTACAGAACTAAAAACAACCCGATTCATTCCCATCTAGAAATAAATCTATGTTTTCTTAGACTGGATTAGCACTAGTATCATCTATAACACGATCCTCGGTAAACATCCGGTCCCTCGTACGTCTCCAGGAACACCTCGGACCGACGCCTTCGACGAGGCCAAATACGGCAAGCAGATCAAGAGAGAGAGCCCGCCCATCCGCTCCTTCGAGGGAGGGATCACCAAAGGCAAGCCCTACGAGGGCGTGAACACCATCAAAGAGATGGGACGCTCCATCCACGAGATCCCCCGAAAGGAGGTACCGGACAGCCGCAAGACTCCCGGCCTGGAAGCGTCCGTCTCTCAGGTAATCCTATCCGGTGTGATTAGTTATTTCTTCATTTAAATTCGTGTGGCCATATTTGTTAAGCGTTAACGCTCCTCGGTGTCACCTCAGGGCGTGCCTCTGAAGTACGAAGGCGCCGGCCAGTCGGCCATCAAGCACAACGTGAAGTCTCTGCTCACCAGCCCGGGCAAGCTGGAGGACGCGAAGGTTCCAGAGCGTGCGCGGCACACGTCGGTGGTCAGCTCCACGTCCGTACTGCGCTCCACACACCAGGAGGTCAACAAGGCCCAGCTCAGCCCGGGCATGTACGACGACCCCAACGCCCGCCGGACCCCCAACTATCCCGGCTGCTCCATCTCCAGAGGATCGCCCCTGCTCCGGGCACAAGAGGGTATCGGTGCAGTTTCTCTTTAAAATTACTTCCAATCCATCTACACACCTTGTTGATTAGTAGCACTGAAGATCTGTTGTTTTCCTTATACATGCAAATATATTTTCCCTTAAATCTTATATTATAGAATTTGCATCACTGTAATAAACACATTTACTTTGCTCCTTTTCAACCATCCACTATGGGGTGTGTTGCTACCAAGCTGCCTTGCTGTCTTGCTGCCTACATACGGAGCTTTCGAATCCGAATGGACTGAAATAGGACTGTGCCTTATTTGGCGGGTCATTTAAACACTCGGCTAACATCGTTGGCATCATTAAAAGATCACAAAACAGTATTTCAATTTGTTTTTTGTTCCTCTAAATAAAAAACTGCAGACTGGAAGCACTGGTGCAGGAATCGGCATCATTAGATGCTCACCGTTCCTTCTTTCCTTCCCTAGGATGCATAACTGCAGGCAAACCCGTAACCCAGGAGAGAAAGAGCACGCTCACACCGACCCAGCGAGACGGCGTCCCGGCCAAGTCCCCCGTATCCGGCGGCGAGCCACTGGCCTCACACAGCCCCTTCGATCCCCATCAGGTGTACCGAGCCCACCTGCCTCCTCACCTGGACCCTAGTCTTTTCCACCACCGTGTCCTGGACCCAGGTACATTTAAAATGAATACAATTTTAAGTTTGCACATTTTGTTGCGTGTATATATACATATATTTAGTGCCAGCGCTCCCTGCTGTTCAAAGCGAATATCGCTCCATCTTTCAAATCGGTGTCCCTAGTGATTCGATTCGTATCGATTCTTGCTGAATCGTTACATCCCTACTGTTAACTTTGTCGTATATCCAAACATTTTTCTATCAGCGGCCTACATGTTCCCACGGCAACCTTCCCCCACGGGCTACCCCAACACCTACCAGCTGTACACCATGGAGAACACGCGTCAGACCATCCTGAACGACTACATCACCTCGCAGCAGATGCAGGTCATCCCGCGGCCCGACGTCGCCCGGGGACTCTCACCCAGGGAACAGCAGATCGCCATCCAGTACCCCGCCGGAGCCAGAGGTACGAGGCTGTGGGGTTTGTAGTCTGTAAACCCTGTGCTGGTGTGTACTAGTGCCGACCTTTTCCAGACCGTCAGAAGCAAATGACCACAAGGACAAACTAGTGAGGGAGAGAGAGATGCTTAGTTTAGGGTTGGGGCTACTCTTAAAATCTAGATCGAATGAATATTTTTAAACTGCTAGTCTATCATTAAATGTAGGATTTGTTTTTTCTTCCTTGCACTCTATTAATCAGCTGATCCATGCACCGAGTCACATTATTATGACCACCAGTCAATATTCAGAGTACAGCACAAGCAGCAGATCGGTCCTGGTAGGTCGTCACTTCTGTCTGGAGCCCTACTGACGGCAGTGCACCCCACGACTGTCGGAGGGGGTGGTGAACAAGACGATCAAGGCCGATATTTCGCCCCCTCTGTGTCATCCAGACACACCTCTGCTAGGGCGGAATGACCGGACTATGTGGGTGGGGTCATCAAAAGATGTGTAGACACCCTGGTCGGCAGATAGAGAAGCGAACAAGAGGACAGAGGGTGGGCGTAATATACCACAAGGACCCTTTGCTTTTTGAAAGTATCGATTCATCTGAATTGAATCGCCGATTCGATTCGTGCCCCTCGTGAATCGATTCTTAACAATTCTTTGTGAACCGTGACGTCCCTGTGATATTTTATTCATCTAAACAACGAATGCCCTTTTATTTCTGAGGTAGGGGCAAACTATCCCAAAAATGCTGGTCCCACGATTCTTGTAAAACGAATCACCGATTCAAACCGTGCCCCTAATAAGGACCCTGATGGGCAGATACAGAGAAATCTGAAAAGCAATAAGAGACAAACTGGTGGAGGACAGTGTGTGAATGATCAAGGTTTTCCTACAGTGCTCATTTGGGTTCAAGTCTGGGAAGTGGGGGGGTTCATACCTCATATAGCCGACTGTGGTCAAAATAATGTGACTCGACTGTCAAAATGGAAAAGAAGACATGTGGGTGCAGCTTTATCAGAAGTATCAAGTGTTGTAGCATTTAAATTTGATTAGCCTCAGCCCTCACCTGCCAGTAATTTTAATTCCTATTCAATTTACCGAACATTTTTCGAATTAATTCCAAATCTGAACCAGGGTTTCAACTACAGAGAACGAAGCTTCTAGTAGCTTCTAGAATACAGAACTAGGATGTGATTGCTCACCGTCTGGTCCCTTTGCTTCTGTCTGCAAAAGGTATAATTGACCTAGCCCAGATGCCTCCTACCATCCTGTTGCCTCACCCCGGGGGGACAGGTTCCCCTTCCTTGGACCGCATCGCGTACATCCCCGGAGCCCAGCCCCCTTTTCCTCCTAGGGTTTTCAACCCAGCCTCCATATCTCCAGGTGAGGATACCCCCCCTAAACCTCTCCCGAAGCTTGACCCTTCCCTTGGCTGTTTCTAGCTACTCGACCCTTGGTCATTTCCGGCTGTTTTTCTGCTCTGCCCTCCTGACTGCTCCTGTTCCTGCTTACCTGTACTTCCTTCCTGAAGCAAGCTTTACTCTCATTAGAAATGCTTATCTAGGATCGGCTCACTGTTAAACGAAAAAATAAGAGGATACAAAGATCAACACAGATCGACAACTACAGCAGTTGTAGCCTGGTTCTTGACTGGTAATCCAAAGGTCGCTGGGTCACACCTCACCACTGCCAGGTTACCCCTGTTGGTTCCTTTGAGCAAAGCACTTAACCCATTGCTGTATGCTGAACTCCCTGGTTTGAGTCTCTACTCTGCCGGCTGTGTGCACACATGCCTACAGCAGACCAAATTGGCCAGTCCACCAGGGTGGGAAATGACCGTGGTAAACAGAGGACTGTGTAAGGATCCAGGTTGCCCAAGGCTCCTGCACAGACGAGAACCGGTACATTTGAACAAATGTAAAACATTCAGAGCAAAATATTATTTGAAAATTGGTAATTTAAATATGAAAAGTAACGTTCGTCGTTCATCCGTATGCTGCCGCCGCCTCATTCGCTCCATAATTAACAGCCTCACCAGGGTTGCCAGATTTCAACAGTTGTTTCCATCCAAAAACAGAGAATAACCGGTCAAGCAAGACTTTTGACAGCGGGTTAAAATTTATATTAATATTCCAGCTGCTTTATTATTCCTAATCTGGCAACCCTGTTTACTGCAGCAGATTTTATTTAAAATGTAGCGAATTACAATTCTTAGTACAAAAAATGGTTGTGAAAACAAGTTGAATGAATTAATTCATACATTTTTTTGTGTACTTTGAATTTTAATTACTGTAACCTCTGGGTAGAACTTTGATCTAGAAAAATATCGAACCGTCCTGGTCATGGGAGTTTCTCCACTCGGGTATCATCAGGTTTCCTCGACTTTCCTCGATCTTCTCGTCTATTTGCTCATCACCGAGTATAGGTAGAACTCCAGTTCTGACGTCTACCTGTCCCTGTCTCCGTGTTCCTGTCCCCGTGTGTCCGCACGCACGTGCACGTTTCTGCTCGCAGGTCATCTGGCGGCCAGCGTGGAGCGCGAGAGGGAGCGCGAGCGAGAACGGGAGAGAGAGCGAGAGCACCGAGAGAGAGAAAAAGAGAGAGAGAAAGAACGCGAGAGGGAACGCGAGCGCCTGGCTGCTAACGAATACATTAGGACGGGTAGGACGAACATCTTCTCCCGGTACTTAGCCTCGATGTAAAGGATTCTGAATCATTTTAGGGGTTTTTGGTTGTTCTTAGCCCAAGAGCCACCTGGCAGGCCTGGTAGCCGTGGGTTTCTGCGCTCGCCCTCGCCATCGATGAGGTCACAGGACAGACCCAGTATCTTCCAGGGCACCAGCAAAAGCGTCATCACGCCTCTAATGTAAGCTTCACATAAATACATGTTTATAAAAGGCAAAAACATTAATTATTATTCAAAAATAACAAGCCTCACCACTGCCAGGTTGCCGCTGTTTGGCCCTTGAGCGAGGCCCTTAACACTCATTGCTCAGACTGTATACGGTGCTGTAAGTCGCTTTGGATAAAGGCGTCCGCTAAATGCTGAAGATGGAAAAATGGAAAACACGGTGGTAACCATCACCAAGCTCACGTTCACTTTTCTGATTCTGATCCCCGAGCAGACAGATGCCCCTCGGACCCGCCGCGGCTCCGCCCAACTCCCGCTACAGCACTGCGGCCGACGCACTGGCCGCGCTGGTGGACGCCGCGGCCGCCGCTCCTCAGATGGACGTCGGCAAGTCCAGAGAGGCCAAACACGACCACGTGGGTCCCCGTGATGAGGAACTGAGCGTCTCTCGACCCGTGCAGCTCCCACCCAGCAAGGCCTCGCTCCCGGCATATTCGGACAGCGGGGCGGGGCCGGCCGGCAGTAAGGAGAAAATCCAGCCCACCAAGTCCCGCATCGAAGAGGAGCTGAGGCAGCACGGGAAGACCACCATCACCGCGGCCAGCTTCATCGACGTCATCATCACGCGGCAGATCGCCTCGGAAAAAGACTCGCGCGAGAGGGCGTCTCAGAGCTCGGACGCGTCGGCTAGTCGTAAGTAATAAACAGATTGGATGTGAGAGATCGGCGTGGTTATCATGGTTTACCACTGATTTGTCCTGGTCAGGGTTGCAGGTTTGTCTTTTCAGTAAAGCACATTGAATTAAAAATTGAACAGACAGACAGATTTTCAATATTTTATCCCAAGCAACTTGCACTACACAGTCCAAGCAATCGACACTTGCACAAAGAGCCTTTGACAAGGGCCCAACAGTGATAATATAAGTACGCTGTACTGCCACCGATGTAAGTTAAACCATGACAACCAAACACCCACATCAAACGCCTTTAATGTGAACGACTCATGCAGCAAGATCACAAAAATGGCTGCTGATCCGAACGCTGGTTGGTTGGTTTGTTCTTGATGTGGGAGGATCCTGGTAACCAGGAAGGCTTACTCAGGATAAGAAGCTGATGCCGGTCAGAGAGAGAACAAACACGAAGATGCTGATGTCAAACGCTTAAGACTTCATTTCTCTTGTTTAGTGCCGTCAAGCCGTTACGAACCGCAGACCAGTGGCGCCATCGAGGTGATCAGCCCGGCGAGTTCTCCAGCCCAGAGAGAGGAGAAGAACGAAAGATCCTTCCCCCCGGAGAGGAGCTCTCAACCACCCACAGGTCTGTTCCATTACGTCCTGTACTCTTACTGATTATTTTATTATTCACTTTGCTAGTGTGTTTATTCAAACCTCACTGTCCCTCTGTTCCTCTTCTGTTCCCAGTTCGAGGCTTCGATATAAGTCGATACAGGCAGCAGATGGAACCCGGACCTCCTGCACCTCAGCCTCCCACCACCCAGATCCACCGTGTCATGACCCTGGCCGACCACATCTCGGTACCGCCCCTACACCCTCTTAACGAGCCAAGCGTACGCGTCATCCTATTCACGCACTCACACCTCCTGGGTTTCTATTCTGCAGCACATCATAACCCAGGACTTCGCCAAGAACCAGGACTTCCCTCCTTCATCCAGCTCGCTGCCTTCCTCCTCCTCCACTTCCTCCACATCCTCTATCTCCTCTACATTCCAGAGCTCCGGAGCAGGAGGAGGTGGCGGCGGGGCTCGGGGCAAAGTGCCCAATCGCTACAGTCCAGAAAACCAAGGCCACCCCACACACCATCAGAAACCAGGCAGCAGAGTGTCTCCGGAAAACGCCCCAGACAAACCCAGAACCAGGTGAACAGACCATGTTCTAAACCCGTTTTAAACCCGGTACCCTGCGTGGACCCAACACCCTCCTTATTGTGTCTGGCCTAGACCTCCAGTTGCTAGGCCATCTGAGACACACCCCAACACAGACCCAGCCAATCACGTCTGTGTAGACACCAGCCAATTACACCCCGGTTTTATTCTTTAAGCTCTTCCTTAAGAAGAGTATGTATTAGCACTTCCCAGTGGCTAGGCTACCGGGTTATTGTTATAGTATTCAAGTGCGATTCTCAAGCTTCAGTTTTAAATCTTAATTTGTTGTTCCTTTGCCTGTTTAGCAGGCCTGGAAAATCTCCCGAGCGTAGCGGTCGAGCCGCGGAGAGCTACGAGCCCATCTCTCCTCCTCAGAGCCTGGAGAAACAAGAGAGCAACGTGCTGCAGGGAAGGCGTGACCAGGAGCCGTCGGAGCAAAGGTTTAGAATTCATTTTTACTAAATAGTGATGTTAATAGGAGAATTTTAGTCCCCCTTTATTATTACCATTTGAGTACTACATGATATTTACATCTTCAGCATTTAGAAGACGCCTTTATCCAAAGCGGCTTACAGTACAGTTACCGTATACAGTCCGAGCAATGAGGGTTAAGGGTCAAAAATTCTCTGTACAACTACAATGACAATAAAGTTGACTAATAACATTAATAAAAAAATTAAAAACCCCTCATAAAATGACGATAATATGATAATAAAACCCACACAGACTCGATGAGAACGTGCAAACTCCCCATAGAAAGGAGCTGGACGTCTTTACTTTGGAATCAAACCCCAAGCTTGTTGCTGCGAAGCTAACGTCCGGCGTACTGCAGTGCTCATACCATCGCTGTAAAATGTTCAGAAAAGATACGCCGTCACAATTTGCATGTGAGGTTCCAATCGGGATTTATCGTATTTCTATCATCTGGCCTTGAATAACCTCATTAAATCCGGGAACACCCGTAAGCTTAAGAGGAGTGTAACCTCAACCCTGACTCACACAGCCCCACCCTCCTATAACGGAAACTTGGCCTTTCCCCAAACATTCCACACACTCCTGTTCACTCTGCTGCCTTTTGACTTTTACATGCTGGTTATATAAAT
>JAYDZG010000028.1:6825996-6837861 GCA_034509265.1 Microcambeva bendego | reverse complement strand
CCGATCTGGGCAGCAGCCAATCAGCAGCAAGGAGAAATGAATAACGCTTTCGGATTGGCTACTTTCAAACCTCCCGCCTCCGAAAACAGAAATCTTTTTCTGTACGGTTTTTCCTCTATGGTTGCTTTTTTATATTTAGTTGAATTTACATTAATATTTATGTTACAAAATTATTAAATTATAATCGGTTCTTGATAAGTTAGCATGAACACGCAATGAACAATTATTAGTTAGGTTCTGGTGGAAAACCGCAATCGACTGAGGCTGCAAACTGTGAACCGCGACTTTGCGGATGTTAACTGTAATGTGAACTTTTTTTTACTGCCTGGAGATCAGATCACATTTTAATTTATGCTCAGATCTGGAAATTTTCAGAGCTCACAGAGTGCTTTCTTTGCCACTGCAGATTCTCAAGCAATCAGATCGACAATTCAGCTAGTAGAACCCCTTACCAATGAAACACCCCACAAACCTGTCATTAGCATGACATTTCCAATGAGCCCCAAACTCCTGAGATCAACCAGCCAAAACTCAATGGCGTTTAAATCATCTTCACTAAGATCTGCAGCCAGATCGCATCACAAAGGTGGTAAGAAGTATGAAGTAATAATACATCTTTTACAGTTTATGTATAATTCTATGTTCACTTCAGAATTTGCTAAACCTTTTTTGTCCAAATAGAAATGTCCTCTACCAGCAACGATTTGGAGGAAGAGTCAACCGTGAAAGGATTTACCTCCTATCCAAGAAAACCTACATTCAATTTAAATGATCAGATGAGCCCTAATTGTGAAACTGATCCAATCAAGTTTAACCCAGTTCAGCCTCCTTCAACTAACCAGAACTTGACTTTGTCTGCTGCTTCGGTATTAAACATTACAGAGACCATTAGCATCTCGAAGAATCCAGTAGCTGTACCTGTACAAGAAAATCTAGCTTGTAAGTATTTATAGAATGTTATTATTGTTTATGTAGTGTTGTGACAAATCTGACTATACTTCCTTAAACAGTAAAAATCTGTATGTTAACATAATGACTCATTGACTCTTCGCTCTCCAGCCTCCTCTGTGACACAAGAGAGTCACACTGACCGTTCTCAAAATCCAGATCCGTCTCTCAGGAGCTTCCAGCCTCTTATTGAAACATCCACAGAGAGTCATTTTCCTGTCCAGTCTAATGTAACCTCGTCTGTCAACCAAGCACCAGATCCAGTGTCATCAACTGCAGCTGATCGTAAGTCTAAATACTTTATTTGTCCTTTTCATCCAGAATCCTCCAGTTCATTGAGATTTGGTGGCTTTTGTGCTGCAACTTCTTTTTTTTTTTTTTAAATCTCTGAAGATTTTCTATGGGATCTTGAGACTGAGAAGGTCAAAATATCTTGGTATTTGTGTTAATTCAGCAGAAAAACATCCTTGGTACTTGACTGTGGAGTATTTTTCGGGTTATACACCTTAACCTTCTCACACCAGACAAACCACTGAGCCATATATCCAAACAATTCCGATCGTTCACTCCATAGAACTGAAAGGCCAGAGCTCGACCCTTCCTATGCTTCTTGGTTAAAAGGTGATCGTGCTTTGGAGTATGTCTGCGAATCCCTTGGTCGGTCTGAAGCTTGTCATTGATACAGTGTCATCAGGTCGACTTGTAAGTCAACCCAGCGGAGACTTGAACTTGATTCATGCTTGTGTGCATTTTATTAGAAGGCACGGCAGCTACAATCCAACTCTCAAAACTTACATCACTTAACCCATAACCTTTGTTTTGATTAGGTGAATAATGCTTTTAATAGATCGTATGGCTCTTATCATATGTTATTTTTTAAGTCCTAGATGAACCAACATCACCAAGCAGGTTCTCAGGGCGCCAGTTGTCTGTTTGTTCTCTAAACAGACGTGTCGAGTCACCATGTGGAAGTGGTAATTATGTTTTTCACCTCAGTTATCAGGTTACAATATTGTCCCCTACGACTGTCTGATGATTTATTGTTCCTATTCAGAATACTCTGGATGCTCCTCCTTGGAAGTGGGGTCATTAGTAAAAAGTCAGCACGTGACAGCTCATACAAGATCTGTAACTTTTATGAGTCCTAGATCTCAAAGAAAACCAGGCCATCACATTACAGAGCTATCTTCTGCATCATCACAAATAGGTACTGAGTCACTAATCAGCTTGACCTCTACTAACATCTAGTAAACAGTCTCGGTACAGGTATATGATCAAGCTAGTTTGTTGACAGTTGTTTCTTTTTGTTTTTATTTTTTGACTTACGAACGATTTAACATACAAACTCGTGAAATATTTTTTCAGAACTTCAGAACCAATTACATTCGTAAGTCAAGGCTCTTCTTTAGTCTTAAATATGATGTATATTCGATATGAAAGGCTGGTGAGGCTGTTAAAAACAAAATATGATCACCTGAAAAAAAACATGTTTTAAGAAGGGAAGGAATTTTAAGCTGGTCTTTATTCTAAATCAAATTTTATTAGTATTTTGATATTATGTGTCTATCAAAATGCCAATAATAAATTATATTTTCCCCTTTAATCAGACGTCTCCCCAGTATCAGAGGAAGTGAGGGCACTGGGGGTGTCTCATGCCTACTCACACCTTCAGCTAACTCCTTTAAGTTCTGTAGCTAGACGAACAGAATCACCTACTGAAAGTGGTGAGCTTTCAATTTATGTTCTCTGTTCTTTTGTGTATTGTTACTATTATTATTGCTGTTTAAATAGTTCTGGAGTGATTTTGGGCATTACTTGATGATTTGTTCAAAATTATTACAAATGTATAGTTTCAAACTTACCTGATACATCGTTATCTTATAGAGTTGGAAAGAGTACTCAAACATTGTACTGTAACTTAGAATCTTTACTTTAGTATGAGTAAAATTACTACTGTAAACTCATTTAAAATGTGCTCAGAGTAAACATCACTTAGTTTGGTATAAACCTTACAATAGTTGTATTGTATTATTTGTATTATTTTACTGTATTTATCCATACCTTTTATATAAATAACAAACCTATTGCTTTTTATAAAGCAGATGGAATTTAAATAGGCCTGCCATTGTTTTTTTGTTTTCTAAATTAAATTTGTAATTTAATTTCTGAGCTGTACATTTTAAGATATCGATTTGTAGGTCATGGTGATTTAACACTGTGGTTTCCCAGATGCTGTTTTTCTAAGGTAGCAAATTACAATTCTTAAAACAAAATGTAAGTAACAGTACATGTTGTAAAATCTACTGTAAACAATATTAGTACACAAATAGTCCTAAATACAGTCATGTTAATGTACTTTTCACAATAAATGTAGTATCATTGTAGTATTCACAGGGATAAGCAATACAGAATGACACAAATATATGTCTATCTCTGTTTCTTTCCTCATGTGGTCAGAATATTCCGGATATTCCTCCATTTACACCACAGTGTCGCAGGACGTGCGTCCAGCTGTTGACAAATCATCCACAATCACAGCTACAGCACAAGGTCCTGTCACCGCTATGATTCGCATGAGTCCTAAGCCCTTCAGGAGATCTAACAATCCAAGCTCCACTCTACCAAACCCCTCACCTCCTCTCAGGTCAAAAGTATTTGGCCAACCATCACTAAGTACTAACTCATTTTCATCTATTACTGAACCTACCACTAAATCTGGTGAGTAGCACATCATTTCTATTTTGTATTATTGAGCATTAATGTTTTGTTTGGTCATTCTTAATTTGGTACACAGAGGTAGACATTTTCTGACCTGCTTGCACACCGTGTCACCTCATCCTATTGGTTTAAATGGCATGATGCTAACTGTCTTAACTTAGTAGGCATTCATAATCACCTGATTTATAAGTCAATGTTCAAGGCAGTTTACTAGGTTTTTGAACCCATCCCATATTAACATTGACTGAACATTCAGACAGACAATAATGTTTTTACAGTATTTACTTTATATTTTTAATTCTTAACGCCCATAAGACAAAGTAAAATTGTGACTTAAAAAGCCAAAATATGTCATTTATGATGAATGTTAAACTTTTCAGGTCAACATTTTCAACACTATCTATAGACTATAGCCTATAGACGTCATCTGTTGCTCAGAGAACTACAAATGTGTCAATCACAGAAGCCCAATGCAAGCCTTCTTCTCAGATTTGTAGCCGTCATGATTTGTATTCCTCTTTTTTTTATCTATTTAGACTCTGAACTCTTTTAGCTGCCTCATATTGCTATAAAAATCAAACAACCATCCAAATGATCCGAGTCTTCAAACATGGTGTCAGCCAGAACCTAATTTAATCAAACATTATACAATATAGTACAAACATGTATCATATTGCATACCCATCTTAGCCTCTTCTTTTAGAATGTACCTAAGACCACCATTTCTATTTCTTGTTTCAATCAGGAAGCTCCATAATGACACAAGAAGTGAAGTCAGCAGTCCGCAGTCAATATACGTTATCGCTCTCACAGTCGTCCAGCACACACAGCCTAATCCCAAGAAGCCCCAAGTCCCTCAGTAGGTCGACCAACCTAATGCAAACTCAGACTAATACCAGCCCACATTTTAATCCTTTGCTTTTCAGCCAGACTTCATTAGACACTCTTTCTAAACCAGTTGCAGACTCTCCAAACAGACCTGGTGAGTCAAACACCCTCAATACACACCCTCAGTAATTTATCAAATTTAAGAAAAGAATTAACACATTGCCACTGTTGGGCACCTCAGCGAGGTCCATAATTGTTACCTGCTTAAATTGTATTTAGTCTTTAGTCCAAGCCCAGGTGCCTATATTGATCACAGAGGCATGATGGTCATTCATTCAATAGGCAACTTGAAGGTTGCGCATATTCGCTGATTATTGCCCATCACATTTCTTGATTCTTCTTACAATATTATGTAAAGCGGTAAACTTTTCACTTTTCTTATTTTTTCCAAAGTACAATTATATTACCCTTCATTTTTGTAATGTCCAAGTCAGTTCTTTGTGATTTCGACAGATTCTTGTCTAATTGCATTTATCTGGATGTGTTGCTTGACCTTATCTGACTTGTTTTTGTTTTTTTTAGTATCAGCAGTGAAGCCGTGGACATCGAGTCAAAAGACACCTACAACTTTAGCCAGTTCTGCAGGTAAAACATTTAAACATTGATCCTACATAGCACATCCTAATTTCATCTCACCGTTTGTTTGATTCACTGTCTGCTACATTTACTTCTTTTTCAGATATCAACCCGGTCAATAAAATGTAAGTACTGGCCTTTTCTATCCCACGTTTGATTTCAGGCAGATCTTTTATATTTGATTTGTTAACTGTTTTGAATTTGTATACAGCTTAAAGAAGTCTATGAGTGTGGATGATAAGATGTCAAGTTCACAGACATTGCCAAGGAATATGGGCTACCAGATTAAGCAGAATTCTGAGATGAGCAGGTTAATAAGTGAACACTTTTTATTTTTAGTATTAAATAACTCTTTAGACCATAACCACAAAAATAAACATTTTGATGTTAGTTTCACAGACATAGGCAATACAATCAATTTAAAGATAACCTGAAATTTGAAACAAAGAGACATGTCTTTACTGTCTGTACTTTTATGACCTTATATTATATTATATAACATTGTATCAGGTAAGATTCAACATGATTGCCATTGTGCAGAGCCTATGACATGGAGTAACATCTTTATTATTATTATTATTAGTGCAAAAGTATATATTGAGTCACTTTGTGTGACCCAATATATACATACGAGCCTTTTGTAACAAACACTGTTTTCTTAGAAGTAATAGTGTGGAGTTGAAGCCTAAACTAAGACGATCTCAGAGCTTTGGCACAAGTAGCGCCAGCAGCATTAAACAGATCCTGCTAGATTGGTGCCGCTCCAAAACTCTAGGCTACCAGGTATGAAAGTGTTTTTTCAGATATTAAAATTGGTATATGACATACTGTGTGCTGTTAAATGTTCACAAAGGTTATTGTGTATATAGCTGAAAAAGTATGTGGGCACCCAGACATTGCACCATTTAAACCAATAGGTGTTATACTTGATTTGGACCCTTTTTCTTTTTTTTTACTTTCTATAAAAGTTTTCACTTTTGTGGGATTGTCTTTAATTCACCCAAAGACTTTAGTAAAGCCTTGATACAATTCTTGCACTATTCTTGCATTGTGCACTGAATGGTTTTAGGTGCTCAGGTTGCTTTCAGGGCACTTTTAAAGACACACTTTTTACAAGATATTGTGTTTAACACAATTATAATATGTAGCTGTTTGGCCAGGACTACAAGTAATTAGGAAATGACTTCCGGCATTCTGCACAATTTTGTAAACACATTTCCAATTTTTTAGCTGAAATTGCTTAACCCACTTAGTAAAAACAGTGCATTCTAATAATCTATTCTGATATTGCTTTACTTCTCTCTCAGCACATAGATATCCATAACTTCTCCTCCAGCTGGTCTGATGGAATGGCCTTCTGTGCTCTGGTCCACTCCTTCTTCCCTAATGAGTTTGACTACGATAAGCTGACCCCTGCTCATCAAAAACACAACCTCGATTTAGCCTTCACCACTGCTGAGTATGTTGGATTTGGTGTTTTGGTTGTGTGTTGTATTTGTGTAGGTTGTGCTTATCTTGGACAGACGTGTTGGATAAAGGTTTACCAATGGAATTTTGGGATCCTTTTTTTCCACCTTGTAAATGCTTACATCTGCATTACAGTTTTGATTTATTTGACCTTCCAAATCTTTTCTAGGGAGAAAGCGGAGTGCCTTCGTCTGATTGAGGTAGATGACATGATGGCAATGGGGTCCAGCCCTGACCCCATGTGTGTGTTTACATATGTGCAGTCTCTCTACAACCACCTCAAGAGATTTGAGTGATCACATTTCACTACAACATTGCTCAATGGCCCTTAATTTATTCGTTTCGGTTTATGGTTCAAAACCATTAACATTATTGGCTTATTATTATGCAATCTAAATTCCCAAAACTTGGGACACTTGGAAAAATGTTACATAATACATTTGCAAATCTTTGTCGACCCATATAGTAATAAAAGAATAGAAATACAGCACTTAGACATATTCATTTTGTTATTGTTTTTGTATACACGTCTGCAAAAATCTTCTATATTAAAAATGGACGTGGTTATCATTTCACTTTCAACAGCATCCTGCATTCATTTGGGAACTGAGAACTTCAGTTGATTATGAATTAGTAAATATGCTAGTTACATGAAATATCTCTTCTTTGTGCTGGTTTGAACGGAATTAGTTCACAAATGACTGTGTTTTCAAATCTGTACCAACAATTTGATAGAAGACAGATAGAAGGATGAAATGATGTAATCACAGATTCACAAACTGTATTACAAACCTAGATAGCCAGCAGATGGGGCCGTTCTTAACTCACTACATGAAAAAATACAGTACCCCTCTTTGAACGTCTGTGTTTTTAATATGACATGTTTTAAATGTCAAATGTGACATTTAAAATCACTTTAACTACAGAATCTGACTGGTAACAATATGCTACTTCGTGCATTCAAATGTTTTTTTTTTATAACATTCAGTTTAAAACAAATGAACCAAAGGAAACATGTCAAAAGCAAGATATTGTTATTTTAGGCTTGAGCACCACAAAATTCATCTTTTAAATAAGTGAAAATATTGGTGTCCAGTGTCCAGGTATTGTGTGCTAAATGTTGTTGAAAAGTCTTAGCTTCACCTTGTTTTATCTCATGTGTATTAAACAGAGTCGCATGTAATGGCTCAGATAGATGCACTGTGGCCAAGGGAATGTCATGTTCAATGTTTTTATGGTTTTTCCATAATATTTATATAGTGTAGTTTGGTGGGTTGTTATAGGGAGGTTGGCATGGTTGGGATTGAATTTAAGAGATGAAAAAAGATGTGTGTATTCTAGGCAGAGGTTTATCACAATGTTGGCAAGTGGGAAATGATCAGGGTAAAGGAAAGGGTCAAGTGTTGAAGCTGATAACATTTAGAGATTTCTTTGTGTTGGGAAGAAACATTTTAAGATTGAAGGTATATAGAAGAGAGTGGTATAAAACTGTGGCAGATGGTTACAAATATAAGAACCCTATTGGCACATATTGGCCTAGCCTATATTATACAACTAAACATGTAAATTGCTACTTAAAATAAATACACCAATAAACAATCTATTCGATTATTTTGAAGTTTTCTTCTTTTTCTTCTTATATATAGGCTAGTGCTCTTGTGGACACTTGTGGCCTTGCAGTTAACATACTGAACTAATTGAAAGGTCACTGGTTCAAGCCCCAATACTGCTGGGTTGCCATTGTTGGGCCCTTTGAGCAAGGCCCTACACCCTCAATTGCTAAGATATGATACCATCACAGTACAAGGTTCAAAGTCGCTTTGAATGTATCTGCTAAATGCTGAAAATCTAAATAAAACCACTGAGCTCTCACTGCACTTTTTACATAAATAAACGTTGTTTAAACACAGCCTAAACTGACCATTGTATTAAAGCTCAAAAATATTTAATAAAATGGATAAAAATGAAACCAAAAGACCATCGTCAGCTTAGCTTAATAACTCAGGAAAATATCACTCCGCCGATTAGCTTCGATGTCTCTTGACAAGCCAGTAAGACTTACAGTTGATGTATTTTTAATGTATTTTTTTGACTGTATTGTATCTCCAAAAACAAAACATTATCCTCACTATAAAAATGACATTATTTTTTATAATTTGAACGAAAAAAAATGTAACCAAACGACCATTTTTAGCTTTGTCTAAATTCTCAGAAAAATATCACTCCGCCGATTAGCTCTGATTGAACCTCTCCCGACACGCGATAGTCCCTATGACGTCATCTTTCTTATTGATTAAAATGTATTTTTGGTTATCTGTCTAACATCTCGGAATCTTTTTAAAGTCACAAAAAGCTCTGATGTTGGGTGTGATAGGTACTAATGGCGCAGTTAACGGTCGGTCGGTGTGCATATAGCTCCGGAATTAACCCCGGCCGCTCACTGAGGTGTGTATTGGAGGTGCGCCCTCACTCTCCTTTAATTATGCTAACGAAGCCACGAGTTCAGAGGAACCTCCAAAATTCACATCCAGCTCTCCACATTTCCTCTACATCTTCTCCTGACATCAAAAATGTGCAGAATCCGGCTGACATACGGGAAAGCTGCAGTGGAAACACACAGACCTGCAACTGCAGCAATGTTAATCTGTGGCACAGATGATTGTTTATTCATAGCACCGATATCTGTCTCTTTTAATCCCTTTACTCAGGTCATCATCCTTCAAATAATAATTTACCTTTGTAAGATCAGAATGACAGATCAGATCAGATTTACCAGGATCAAATGTAGCAATCGCTGTGTTTAGGAATTCCTTCGTGTTTTCCATATGTACATTGTGTTTTTCAATCATCCAGATAGTTTCCTATAGGTGGACCTACAGATTACAGATCAGTAACAACTGCTAAATCTGTTTACTTGTAAGAAACGTGCATAGACAGTCTGTAATTTCAGAAACACCATAAAACTGTTTGGCATCAAATGTTGCTTGACCACAGTCCACACTGCTCACAGCCAAATGAGTTTTACCTACATTGCAATGGGTGATATCTATCTAAAATGCTATCTAAAATCTAAATCCAAGGGTAGTTATGGAAAATGGGGCTTGAGGTCATGAGCAACTAAGTTTAACAACCTTTTCAGATTGTTAAAATTTTGGGAGAAAGCTTTCCTCTGTTAAACAGAATGTCATTACACAATAGTTAAGTACAAACCTTCTATATCTGGAGAATCAGGTAAAATGGGTGTGATCATTTGATTGAGGGGGAAAAATACAATTACAATACAATAAATAATCATTTTAGTTAATTTAGTTTACCATTATTGTAAAGTGTTACCAAAATATTAATAGCAAATATTCCATAAATAAATTAGACTTGTTATGTATTCGTTGGTACTTTTTGCTGCC
Source organism: Microcambeva bendego (assembly GCA_034509265.1). Taxonomy (NCBI): domain Eukaryota; kingdom Metazoa; phylum Chordata; class Actinopteri; order Siluriformes; family Trichomycteridae; genus Microcambeva; species Microcambeva bendego. The sequence continues at coordinate 6,827,860 of JAYDZG010000028.1, read as the reverse complement.
GTTTAACAATGCGAGATATTTTAGAATAAACGAATCCAGGCCCTTTTATTTACATTGTAGTGTATAGTGTTTTTAAGCCAGTCTAGACATTTATCACTGAGCCCTATAACCCTGGCTCTCCGACGTTCCGGTAAGGGGACACTTTAGGGATCAAAGGTGCGATCATCACCCTCGATGTCTATTAGATGAGAAAGACACAATGAACTGGACACACAGACAGACAGATGGGTAACACCTCACCGGATGAGTTGGGATAAGATGGGGTAGGGGAGGGGTAAAAAGGTGAAGGTATAAAAATGAAAAATTCACTTCGGACGGATTAGTAGTTGGAGAGGACTCGGGTCCCTGTACGGAATAATGTCGTTGTTTATGGACCAGACTTATGATTACGTTCATAACATTAACGAGGAAACAGACATGGACTTGATCTTCAACAAAAACTTTACAGGTGAGCCCTGAAATAGACCGAATGAGTGAAGAATAATTGCATTCTCTCCCAAAACTTAATAAAATCAGCAAGTCTAGCTGTTGGATTTTATCTAAAACTTGATTTAGTAACATCTAAATGACAAAAACATCCTACTTGTGATGTCACTGTGTCTGAATCATGCAGTGTTACCATAAAGGTACTATAAAACTATTTTACTGATAAACTTAGATTTAGTTTCATTTCTCAATAACAAATAGACAATATTTTATTAGCTCCCAATTACGATTAATATAAGCCTAACATCGGTGATTGGAGAGAATGAAACTTATCTTAAGATGTTTTACACATAAGTATCACGTGTATCAATTTATTTATCTAAAATAACAAACGTCATTAAATGATGTTAGTGTTATTTTGCTGACTGTTGAAAATGATTAAGCTAAAAATTAAAGAAAAGCCCTTAAAGATTGTCTGGTAACGATTAGAATGTTAATGATTCTACTAAATTATAAGGTTTATCATTTATTTGGATTGCATTTCTAAAACATTTAAACATCCAGTTAAAGTGTATTTACCATTTAAGCCTAATTCTCTTGAGGGCACATCAATTCACAAAAAATAGGATCGTATGTAGGCCTTGGTATTTATTTATTTATTTATTTATTTATTATAAATGTGTATAAGAAATTCAGACATGTAGAACTTCTGGTTATTATAATTATTTTATATTTTTTAGCATTGTTTTTCATTTTAGGTAGAATAATATACAATTACAAATTGTCCATTACAGATTTATACGTATACTTGGCTTATATTATTATTATTATTATTATTATTATTATTATTATTATTATTATTATTATTATGCTGTTTGTTCAGTGTATTTCATTCTTGTAACAAAAATGACATTTAAATTAAATAAAATGTATTTTGAATGTGTAATAACATATAATAATAATAATAATAATAATAATAATAATAACTGTATGTATGGACTTGATTAGATGGGGTGAATGAGAATGCCCTCTCCTCACCGGAAGCAGAGCTCACCGTGCAGCCGGAAGCCCAGAGGAAACGAAAGCGGACCATCTTCAGTCGCGCGCAGTTATCAGAGCTCGAGCGTGTTTTCGTCATGACTCCGTATCCGGACATCACACTGAGAGAGAGACTCGCTGCTCTCACCCTGCTGCCGGAGAGCAAGATACAGGTCACACTGTCAAACCTCTTAATACAACCATTCACTAGTTTTATCATCACCCAAAAAACTTTGAATTATTTTAAGGTGCATTTATTTCTGACTGGGACACAAAAAGGTCTTCCACAGACTGACCAGTAAGACATTCAGTGACCATTAAATAATAAAAAGAAACAATATATGAAGTACAAGGTCTGTATTGGCTTAATTTATGTCGTAATTACAGTAAACATAGATGT
>JAYDZG010000028.1:6748014-6760556 GCA_034509265.1 Microcambeva bendego | reverse complement strand
CAATCATCATGTTTCACACTTCAAACAGGTTACATTCATGACAGGAAACACTCACTACTCAACTCACACTCAGCACTGTGTAGCACCCACATCTCACCGCGAGAAGGTCTTGGCTTTGATCCCCGGGTGGGGCGATCTGGGTCCTTTCTGTGTGGAGTTTGCATGTTCTCCCCACATGGGTTACCTTCCACAGTCCAAAGACATGCTACCGGGTTGACCGGAGACACTGAATTGTCCTGTATGTACCTTTGATGGACCCATGTGCATTGTGCCTGTTGAAGAGCTTATATAGGCTCCAGCTCCTAATTGGGATAAGAGGTTAAAGACGATGAACTGAACTGAACAATTCAACTCACCTTTTTGGACTGGGTGCTGGAGCCCGTCTCAGCTGCTCAGTGGGTGGAAGGCACACGGCATCACAATTCAGTCTCTCCAATCCAACTGGTGGCATGTCTTTGGACTGTAGGAAGAAACCGGAGTACCTGGAGGAAACCCATGTGGAGAACATGCAAACCCTCGGGGATCAAACCCAGGACCTTCTTCCTGTGAGGCGACAGTGCTACCCACTAAGCCACCGTGCCGCCCCAGTATTGTTTGATTTTCAATATTGTTTTCATTATTATGGAAGTAAATATGTGCCGTCGACATTTAAAAGCTTTCGAATTTTGAATGAGTCTTAGTGGTATCGGTATCGACTTACACATTTCTGCTATCGTGACATCCCTACGTGCACATGGTCTCTGTTAAGCATGTGATCCTTGTGTGTGCGCAGGTGGGCGACATGGTGACCGTTACCAAGATCAACGTTAACGGCCAGTGGGAGGGAGAGTGCCGGGGCAAGAAAGGTCACTTCCCCTTCACACACGTCCGCCTGCTCGACCAGCAACAACCCGAGGACGAGAGCTGAGACGCGAGTCCCGTCCATCCGACGTGTCCATTCCAAATCGCTGAAGCTATGATGCAGATTTTTACTGACCTCATCAGTATTGAACTGTCCTGACACTTTTTTTTACAAGAGCTGTACATGAACGTAGATTCGGATCATTACTGTAGTTACACGTTCTACACTGAGGATCACTGTGGGACGTTTGGAACCCATATCGACCGCTACAGGTACCCGGAGACGTCGCCTAGACCCACACCGGCGTCACTTGGAATTTTTTTTGTCGTACAGCCAACGTCATCCGTCATGATTCTGTACTGAAAGAAATAGAAAATTTTATGATGTATAATTATATATCTTTATATATGCCCTCGTTCGTTTTAAGTGCCCTTTATACAGGTAATTCCTGTTGTATTTCCAAATGACCTATTTATCATGCTCGATATCTGTCTTTGATCTCAATTTGTTCAGGAACATAGGAACGGCTTGTACATGGGGGGGTGGAAGGTGGACTTCCTAAGGAAAGGTTGAGAATCCGCATTCCGTTCACACACAGGAACACAATGGGACAACCTACATGCCGAAGATCCATAAATAAAAGTATTTTTTCCTTCACCGAGACGAATATCCAGGTCTTTTCCTGTTTTTACTTTTTTTGTAATAGGGATTTATCTTTTTTTCAATAGATTCCAGTGCTACAAAGACATTAAGTGCATGCTCATAAGTGCATTTTTGTATTCTGTATAAAACAAACAAATGTAAGCATTCAGCCAAGTGTTAGTAAAGCCTGGTGTGCATTTGACCAATGTACCATTCACACTACAAGATGTGTTTCCTGTCGGGCTTTTTGTTCACTGCACGATTGAGCCACGTTGCTTCAAAGCCGCTTTCGGATAGGAGGTAAACCGCTCTGAACTGTTGGGTTTTATGAAATGCAAATTAAAACGCATACGATACTGTACATGCTTGTTTTTTAACCCCTGCATAATCACAGTACAACAAAATAATAGTGACTTATGAAATGGATTATCGTGTAAATGTTGGAGTTAAGACTGCTTTATTAATCCTCATGTGGAAATTTAGTGTTACAGTTCACAGCGGGATTTTCTGCTAGCCCACCAGTGCCAAGAGTCTGAACTCGCCGTTATCGGCTAGGCGCCACCCTAGACTCTATGATGCGGATAAATAGGGAATCAATATTCTTCTGGGGTGACCATTAACGGGAGCAGCCGAAAGGATTCATTTACAGCAGGTCCTGAAAAAAGATATATAGTTCAAGTTACACCCTCCGCTGTTTAAAGTCAATAGCGAATCATCTTAAATGAATAGCACACAGTGTAGAGAGTCGGAACTCTCTGACAAAGTGCAGTGTCAGCTGGGTGCCATCTCGGCTATTTAGATACCGGTACCAAGCCTGGATTAGGATTTTAATGTCATGTTTAACATTATGGCTACATCCGTGACAGGGAACGGTAGTTAACCATCACAAGTTTATTAGATAGATATGTAGATAGAAATATTTTTTAAACAAATATCGACAGTCATGGTCAATTTTGTGTTTCTAATTAACCAGGCTGCATGTGTTTAGACTGTCGGTGGAAACAGAAGCACCGTAAACCCGCACAAATAAAGGGAGAACATGCAAACTTCACACCCAAAGGACCCGGACTTGGGGAGGGAACCCAGGGCCTTTTGCGGTCTGTAGAAGTAAAATGGGGTTCTAGAAGTATGTGGGTTGGTTGTAAGATTGTATTATTATTATTTAGAACAGTGGCATATATCATACTATATAAGCTACATATATGGTGAATAAAACTGTGTCATTTTAAAGGTGAGAGAAAAAAATGCTCTACGCTAAATATAACTGATGGACTTCCGACGCCATTTTTCCTACACTGGACTACAGCAAGTCTTTTCCAGACCCGATTCCGTAAGCACCGCCTCTTGCACCAGGATTGGTTAAACATGCTCTTCGTCTTTGTCGCGATTGGCTTATAAATGACTATTCCCAGGCGCACGCCTAGTGTTACCCAATCCCAGTTAAGAAGGCGGGTCACGTCGGAAAACGGGTAGAGGAAGAACTAGCTTGCTACCGGTAGAGCGGGAAGCCGAGCTGCTGTTGCTCCGCTAAACAGACTCGCCCACTTTCAAGCCTTTCATTCCCTCTACCAGCACTAAACAGCCGACAATGGCCACCCTGGATCGAGACCACTATGTATACCAAGCCAAACTCGCTGAACAAGCAGAGAGATACGACGGTAAGTGAAAACTCTGTTAGTTCAAGGTACTGCGATGTTCACTCCACACTTTCTCCTGCGTCTTTGCTCTATTTCAGGCCCGTTCCAATTGTCTTCTTGGGTTGCGTTTCAAACCGCATGTCACTGTACTACATAGTACAGTGCACCACCAAGGCCACGGTACTATTTGGGCGCACTAAGTAGTCAAATAGGAACCAATTGTAAAGCAGCACAGGCCGTCTTGAAGAAACGCTTAGCTTTAATGAGTTGGCAATGTGGTGTGATTCTACCTGTTTTGTGTGATTTTATTTTGGAATTGGTGATTCTTTTGTTCCATTGTTATTTGCAAGCAGTAATTAATTAAAAATAACGGATATGTGGTAGGTGAACTACACAGCCCATTAAGCAGGCATGGGAAAGGCCTCCGTATTGCATAGTGATGGGTTGTCCGTGAATGAGTCGGTTATTTTATTCGACTCTTATGTTCTTATCGAATATTGCTATGATGAACCATGTATTTGTACTTTATTTATTTAGATTTAGATTTTTAAATCTAAAGTAAAACATACACCGTAATAGACACGTGTATGATGCAAAATTCAAAAGGAGTAACGAGATAAATTACTCAATGTCGGAAAGGTTCGTGAATACGAGCTTGGAGGATCACACAGCAAAATCGAATCACACGAATTCATTTATCTGTAAAGTTTATTTTATAATAACATTTAATCAGTTTCTAATTTGATTTAATTCTTTGGTAATAAGTAATGAATCAAATTCCAGGCTGGCAGGCAATGCTTCTAAACAGAGTCGACTCTTTGAGCCAACTGATATGACTCATCCAAAAGAGCCGGACCGCCCATCGCCGGTACAGTATTAAAGTGCTGTCAGGGTTATCATAGCATCTAGTGCTTCTGAAATCACATATTTCTTAATTGTAGGTGTTCTAAATTAACCGTCCATGCAGTATTTACATTATATAGATCACCTATGTTATTGCCCAAAGTATTATGATAAAAGGGCACGCCAGTGTCCCATCTATTTATTCATCTATTTCACCTACCACATCAGGGTGGCTAAGAGCACATCAAGTTGGTCCTGGCTTCAATCCCCTGGTGGGGTGGCCCGGGTCCTTTTTGTTTGAGGTTTGCATGTTCTCCCTGTGTCTGTGGGTTTCTGGGTCCTCCCTCAGTCAAAACATTCAATTGAGGAGAATTGGAGATACTAAACTGTCCATAACTATGTTTGACTCTATCTGTGTAATGAATAAAAATACATGAATTAAAGACTTAATATTTTTTCATAACTTTTAAATTAAAGTTGTATTCATATTTCTTATTAAAATAAAGTATTTGTGATAATCTTTTATTTATCCACACAACCTATTTGCTTTAATTTCAGAGGTAGTTGCAAACTATGCCAAAATGCCCTGAATGAATCGATTCGTATCGATTCTTGCTTAATCGTTACATACCCAATAGCTTCTTATTATCGTTTGATATTGATACAAATCTAACAGACTTTGTGATGCCAACGTGACTTCTCTTGCGTCTCCGATTTCAGATCCATACTAGTACAGAAAATAAAACACTGGTTAATATATCACTATTTAGATCCAGTGGTATGATGGCGTGTGACCCTCATTTAGGAGCAACAGAAAATAATAATAAAACAATATGGTGGTTGAATTTTCTAATATAAATGACATAAAATTCAATTCTAACGAACGAATGGGTCAGTGCATGTGGTTACACCTTACTTTTTTTTCCTTTAGCACTTTAGATGAGAATCGTGTGCAGTTGATGGTTAAATAAGAGCAAACATGGACGAGTCTATAATCAGTGAAATAGAGCAGCAGGGGAGGGATTTTATAATTAATGTTCACGAGCTGTATGGATTACCTACAGCGTTCTGGGTGTTTTAATCAGTGAGGCAGCCTGGCGGTAATTTGATTTTCCTTTTCACTGTTAGAGGTGGAATTATTAAGAAGATTGAATTGCAGGTGAGATCCTCTCCTAGCTCCAAAACCAGCTGCTGAGTCCAGCTGCTGCAACATCACACTTATGCGGAGCTGTGAAAAAGATTTGGAAGATGTGGAGAACATGCAAAGTGACTAAGTGGGTAGCACAGTCGCCTCACGGCAAGAAGATCTGGTCATTTATTTGCAAATTATAGCCCCCTAGTCTTCTTTTTTGTATAGAGCACTGTTCTTGGTGTTGCTTTTTATTGACACGATTATGGGCTCAAGCCAGGAGGTCATTGATTCGTAGGTACAGGTCCTTTGCATGTTCTCCTTATGACTGTGTGGGCTACCCCCCACAGTCCCAAAGAAATGGCTAATTGGAGACCCCGAATCATCCATGACTGTGCTGGAAATGACACTGAAACTGATAACGCATGGATAACCTCCCTGAGCTCTTGGCTCAGCCCAGCATGGCCGCCCAGAGAGATCGAGTGGAGTTGGGATAGAGCCAGGCAAGCTCACAGGAGGGAGGAATGCAGCCCCAGTTAGTCTGGGAGAGTGTGCAGGGCAGAGGGGGAGTTCTCTTTCTCATGCATAAGCACTGAAAAGAGAAGAACAGGCCGGTCCTGTCCATTTATATGCTTGTCTTTTCAGTAAAGTTCTAGAAAAGTCTTTGACGCATCGTCCTGGGTTGATAAGGCTTGGCCTAACAACACGGCACGTCTTCTCCCCGCCATGCTTTTGTTCCTGCTACGAGGAAGTAGTGGTTTTTTTGGGGGGTAGTGGGAGGGCCTGACCTGTGTGAATTCCAGTGCAGTGTTGTAATCACGATGCCTCATTTCCGGTTCTCGCTATGCCATGCGATGACATGCAGTCTACTATAGAGGACACTTGATATGTCGGACTGGGCTGGCAGATTTTCTTTCTGGCTCAGAATGGTATGTTTAAGAAGGAAAAGATGCATCCACATGTCTAACCAATCCAACTGTATTTGTGAACAACCCCAAGTCAGAAAAAGTTTGGACAGTATGGCACATTCCTGCAATTTGGGAGGGAGCAATTAAGGGCTAGTAATGAGGTGAAAAAAAGAAACGAAAGTATGAGTGATCAGATTCCAGGTGATTAAGGTTATTGTAATCAGCATGGACAGACGGATCTGTTGTATTTGGACTTGGGGCCGTCACCGAGAGCACAATGACAAATTCAATTGGCTAGGCTGGTGGCACAAGTGGGTAGGACTTAGCAAGAAGGCCCTGGGCTCCGGGTTCCACCCACAGTCCAAAAAACATGCAGGTGAGGCAAATGGGAGATACAACATTGTTCATGAATTTGTTCGATATAAACTGATGAATCTTTTTATGCTTGTCATGAATGTAACCACGAGTGTCAAATATGCCGTTAAATCCTAATAAACAACCAACCAAAGGCTTCTTGTCTCTGGTCTGTGGGGATGTCTTACTGACCAATGACCTTTTGTGCTACCCGAGCCGGAGTTCTACAGTGGTATGCTGCTGAAGATTCCGATGATATCACCCCTCTGTTTTTCCTTTTCCTATCTACATGAAGTGCTCTTGTCTGACTGACAGCCCGCTTCACCAGTGCTTCAAATCCACTCCTCACCGCATGCCTGGGCTTGCTCTGTGCATACATATTGCACTGGAAATCGCTGCCAGTCACTGTACTGCCACTTTTCCCCAGTCTTGATGGCATCAGAAATCTTCTGGGTAGATAAACGATTTATTTTCTTGCTCTTTTCTCATTATAAATATTGTCACGAGAAGTAAGTTCCTGATGAGCATTTATGAGATGTCTGAGTCTGGACTTCTGCAGAACGGATGCTGGCACTCCCCCAGAATCTCCATTAGAGAGAGGAAGTGAAGGAAGGAATGACATTTTCAATGGGCTCCTCCTTCTAATCTCTTTAAAGCTGGGCAGTCTGAGGGATTTTTTTCCATGCACAGGTCTTCACTGGTGCAAAGTCATTGGTGGGGGACATAAGATCCAGACAAGACATACACATGTACGCCGGATCTATGTTTTAGTTTAAAAAGGCGTTGGCAGTTGGAGAAGTAATCGTCCGAGTCTGAGAGAGTTTATAGTTCGGTATAAGCGCCACATGATTTCCACCATTTTGGGTGCTTAAAGAAGCCTTAAGGGGAACAAGGATATCATCTGCTGGTTGCTACAGCAGTCGCTACATGTTCAACTATAAACATTTTATGTTGATTGCATTAAAATGTCAGCCAGAATGTTTGTCCGACCTCTCTGGAGTGCTGGGCAAATTGGCCAGCTAATATATCCGGGCTCGTCAGTAACCTAGCAAGATGTTTGACGGGCTAACTGCATTAGCTTGGTAAGCTGAAACTGATGTAATCACTAATCCCAATAACCTGACATTAAGATTGTCTTATTACAGGGTTCCCCGATACGCGTCCAACAAGAGCTCAGCCGATGGGATGCTGTAGACACGTTACTGGTACTACAAGTAAATCCTGTGGGTGGGTTATTATTACATTGGGGTTTGCTTACTAACCTAACACAGCGTCACACCAATGGAATGAGGTGGCACAACACGTTCACATGTCCATCAACAGCTTCCCCCTGTGCACCAAAAATGGTTAAATTGTAAATGAGTACACTTGTGCACCTTTAGAAGAATTCAACATCGATGATAATTGCCTCGCATTGTCCCCCATGTTCACGTTTTATGGGAGTGCTGCATGGTGTTAGAAGATGCTTCACTTATGGAGAATAGGAAATGCCGCCTGTGTAGTGAGCTCCCTACGTTTTTGAATGCATCACATATCTAGGTGCCTTCAAGCTGTGGCCGCATGCAAGTCGTGCAGCTTTGTGTGGACAGCGTTTTATTTTATAAATATGCTCAGACTTCAGGTCTGTAGTTTCTTTCAACCCAACGTGGTCACTTCTCAAACTGAATGGTAAGATCAGTTAACTGCAGTTAGGTCTACACAATTACATAATAATGATGATAAGAATAACAAGAATAACTAACTGGCCTTTGTGATGATCGTCAAATGTGTCCCTTGGGATCCTTGTCCTCTCTACAGAGACAGTAAACCATGCCGTCAGCAAGGCCGCTCTTAAGACCCTACATGTATACTCCCAGTCCTACTTTTCTGTGTGATGTCATAGCTCTTAAGAGGTAGAAATGACTACCGATTGGTATCACCACATTTCTGGATGTTAAATTTAGCACTTTGAGTGATCAGCGACTTGGCAACTTGGCTCAGAAGCACGATCGAATCGAGCTCGTAATAACACTTACTGTGCTCGGTTGGCGGGTGCATTTCAGCGCTCCTGGCCGTGGTTCTGTAGGTGCATGTGTGTACCTGCAGTTGCTTTTGAATCTGCTGACGTTGTGTATGGATAATGGATTTGGTCGTGTACTGCTGACACTTGGCGAACACCCCGAGGACGTTCTTTAACCTACGGTGTCTGTACCTATCTGAGATCCTAATGTTGTAGAATTTCCCTCCGACTTAAGGGTTGCTCAGCAACTACTCAGTGGGAAAGGTCACAGGTCACTGTGTTTAGAAATAGCCGTTGGCCGGTAGCTATTTTGGCACTGGTTCAGCACTGGTTTATAGAGTCGAGGCTCTTTTAGTTCATGTCTTAAAGTCCTGAGTAAACATGCTGTGTCAGATTGCACAAATTGTCCTGGTCTTGTTTTAGCTGTAGTCTAGCGGTTAAGGTACTGTCTGGTAATCAGAAGGTTGCCACGTTTGAGCAATGCCTAGACTGTATACTGTAAACTGTAAAGTCCTTCCCCAGCCTCCAACCTTGTATGAACAGCCAATCATCATTCATTTAGGCATTCCGAGTTTCAAACTGGCGAGTTCGAAATTACTGCTCTTGTGTGCTAACGTATTTACGGTGCCACCTGAGCCCGCCGTCTAGATCTTTACATCGCTGTACACCACAGATCCCCAAGTAACCGGCAGATTTTAAAATCGAAATATTGAATATTGTTTAATGCGTGTGTTGCAGAAATGGTAGAGTCTATGAAGAGCGTAGCGGGGAAGGACGTCGAGCTGACGGTCGAGGAAAGGAATCTGCTCTCCGTCGCCTATAAGAACGTGATCGGCGCGAGGAGAGCGTCATGGAGGATAATCAGCAGCATCGAGCAGAAGGAGGAGAGCAAAGGAAGCGAAGACAAACTCAAAATGATCCGAGAATACAGGCAAACGGTGAGGCCGTGTCGCCGGGCTGACTTTCTTTTATTTTTTTTATCTTCGCTTAGTAGTTCATTCTTCACTTGGTAATTTTTCTTCTTTCACGGACAGGTAGAGCAAGAGCTGAAATCGATCTGTAACGACATACTGGATGTACTGGACAAACACCTCATTCCAGCAGCCAACACTGGAGAGTCGAAGGTCTTCTACTACAAAATGTGAGTCGGCAAAGTGTTCATATCGGCTTTAAGCTGAACTAAGTGTTTGCTTTGAGACTCCAACAGCTCAGTCAGCAGAGTCGCATGAAAATAAAGAACATTAATATTGACCAGGGTTCATTGCGGTTGTATCAAAGCACTCAGCAGTGACGGTAACTGAAAAACACAAATTTAAATGACCTCCATTTAATTGATTTTTGCTGTAATGGAGGAAGTCTGGGAAACTGAATGAACCCCTGAACCCCTCTATAAAAGAATGAACAATTACTGTTGGGACTGGCAAACTAAAAATAAACATATTTTTACACCTTTCTGTTCCCTTGAATGTCAATTTTGACAAGTACTTTATCCAAGTTATGGTTTTGGTAGGTGTGGTTCTACAGGATCATCCAGGTCACCAATCCATCCGGGCTTTGTTTGCATCCCTCACAACTTTCTGGGAACATTCATTTGACTGGTTTGCATATTGTGTTATGTCAAGGTACTAAAGTACGTGCTTATAGCAGAGTTGAACCTGAGGGGCGCTGTACTGACAGAAAAGCGGTTGTAGGTTGTAGGTACTCTTTATTCATCAGCATCCCTGCACACATTGTTAACCAAACAAATTAAAAAGGTGTTTTATTGTTTTTATGAATTCTCTCATGGTTACTTTACTTTAAGGTTACCTGGATCTTCAATAACCGAAATAAAACCCTGAATGTGAATAAGATTCTTGGCCGAGTGTCAGTTTAAGCCATGAATAAACATTGTGCATTATATTCAACTGTACATAATCAGGGTTAAAGAAGAGCCGTACAAATGAGCCCAAATCTACCTCTGCGCAAAGGAAAAAATCAAACTGACTGCGTAACGTTTTCATTTTAATGCTGTACGGCAGTATTTCTGAGCCTCTAGCACAATTCAACTTCAGATATGATGAATTATTGAACTCTGTGAACAGGATCAGACTATGTTATATACACTGCAGTAGATCATGGTGTAATGAGGGTATCAGGGAGGGGAGAGTTGGAAGCTGTGAAGGTTTATTTGACCATCAGCATGGTTTTAACTAGAACTGTTATTTGTATTCAGGAAACGATCACAACTATTTGCTAGCTCGAACATGTATTTGTTCGGTACGTTAATATTACGTATTTGTCTATGTGTGTACAGGAAGGGCGACTACCACAGGTACTTGGCGGAGTTTGCCACAGGCAACGACAGGAAGGAAGCAGCCGAGAACAGTCTGGTAGCGTACAAAGCAGCCAGCGACATCGCCATGATCGAACTGCCGCCGACACACCCCATCCGCCTCGGACTGGCCCTCAACTTCTCAGTCTTCTATTACGAGATCCTCAATTCTCCAGACCGTGCATGCAGGTTAGCTTTCATTCCTGCAGACGTCTAGAAAAAATCCCGCAAAAAATGACCCGACCACCTCGTTTTAAATTTTGTATCTTAGACTGTGTTGGGACGGTCTTTAATGTCTTTAATTAAGACAAATAAATCTTACAGATCGCCCCTTTAAATGAAAAGGATTCACTGCCCTGGTGGTGCTTGAACAAGAGTCTTAATGCTCTGGTTTGAAACTCAAATGCCGGGGTCACATCCTTGCCACTTGGATACACAAACCGGTGCATTGTAGCGCCGGTCCAAAGCTCAGATAAATAGGGTTGTATAGGGAAGGGCATCCGGCTTTTAAACCACGGCGAATCGATAATGCGGACTGCTGTTGGGAAACGTTTACCAGAGATGCCAGCTACAAACTTACTCTAACATACTTATTGTTCCTAAAGCTCTCTTTGAAGTGAAATGTTAGTGTTGTATTTGTGGTTTCATATGAAAACACCTGTGGCTCATTCTAGTGTTTCCCAGCCACCGTGGTTTGGGTAGTGGTATGTGTGGTCTCATGTGGTAACTCACTGCTGAGATCAGAGTTCTAATCTCTGGTGCAGTAACCTGTCGAGCATCTACATGGAAATGTGTCGCTGGGTCTGTCGGGAAGAACGATCGAAAAGGATTTTTAAAGCGTCCCAAAAGCAGTAATATTTTGGGTCCTAGTTTTGTTGGACCACCCGAATGCTTCCAGGTTTAACGTGACTAATGGCATGAATGTTTTGTAAGATTTTCTTATTGCACCATTTCCACTGGAAGGGATCTGTCTTAATAATAAAAAACTGACTGTAAAGGGACTCTGGCATATCGCCATGGCAACCACAGATGAAAGCAGCTGAGGTTATTGTAGATCTTTTTAATAGCGCCACATCCCGTTCATCAATCGGTGCCAGATCAGCTTTGTAAGACGGATACTAAGAGAAGCTCTGCTTTACCGTGTAAGCTATGAAACATCAAACCAGCGCTTCATGTCTTTGTGAACCCTCAGCTGTGCATGCTGTCCAATTAACGGGCTAATTCATTAAAGTAACGGCTGGGTTAGGATTTACTGGACATGCTTCGCTTGGACTAATGTCCATTAGTGAGTTGGATCTTTTGTCATATTGTCCCATGAACTAATGCTGTAAATCATTTTCCTGTGATGAAATCCGGTAAATGTTAAGATGAGTACAGTGAAGTGCTCTGGCCTTTTCAAAGACATACACAAACAAAACTATAGTAAGCTTTAGATCTGATCGGAACTGAGATGGCTGTCTGGCATCATGTTTTGACTCAAAACTATTTTGAAGAAACTTTATGAAGCCGTTCTTCTTCTTGAAGTCTCATCGTTGGTGAGTAAACGTGCTCCATGTGGTAAAACATTATGGTACATGTTTTAAAGTTTATAAACATATGTAGGTAGTCCTGCTGTAGAGCTGGGTGATATGGCCAAAATGTTACCATGAGAAATTTGACTACATTGATTGCATGGTCACTTATTTATTTATTTATTTATTTTTTCATCACTTTGCAGTGAAATTCGTTCTCCGCATTTTAACCCAGTGAAACGCATATACACACTAGTGAACACTAGGGGGCAGTGGGCAGCCCTAGCCATGGCGCCCGGGGAGCAGTTAGAAGTTAGGTGCCTTGCTCAAGGGCACTTCAGTCGTGACCTGTCGGCTCTGGGAATCG
>JAYDZG010000028.1:6714244-6724427 GCA_034509265.1 Microcambeva bendego | reverse complement strand
GATAGATATACAGACAGACATACAGACAGACAGATGGATTATATAGATAGATGATATAGATAGGTGATATAGATAGATAGATAGATAGATAGATAGATAGATAGATAGATAGATGATATAGATAGATAGATAGATAGATAGATTATACAGATAGATTATATAGATAGATGATATAGATAGATGATATAGATAGATAGATAGATAGATAGATAGATAGATAGATAGATAGATTATACAGATAGATGATATAGATAGATGATATAGATAGATGATATAGATAGATAGATAGATAGATAGATAGATAGATAGATAGATTATACAGATAGATTATATAGATAGATGATATAGATAGATGATATAGATATCACCTTTTCTAAGAAGCACCATTGAGGTATTGCAGTTCGCTCCATCCTCCACAGTGACCTCATTTCTAGACGTCTCACCTCTGATACAGCACCGATTCGGTCCCCCGAAATGCTGTTTCACAAAGCTCGCAATCTGAGTGTTGAACCTGCACACATCACAGCACGATTACAGTGTCAGTATGCATTCTCATTTTAGCTGGTTTTTAAAAAAGATGAACCACCTTTATACCTACCTCAGAAAAAAAGGGGTATTCAATATTTACATACATAAAAGATTATCCCAAATATTTTATTTTTTAAGAGAAATAATAAAGTAAAACGTCTACTGATAATTTCAAGCCCTACCACAGCGCCTACCCCTAATTGCTAAGACAATATAGTCTCAGAACTGTAAGTCACTTTGGATAAAAGCGTCTGCTAAATGTTGGAAATGTAAATACATTTCCATCCATTCTTTCTCAGTTTAGGTAGGAAGGTCGGTAGGTAGGTAGGTATGTAGGTGGGTAGGTAGGTGATGGATGGATGGATGGATTATACCTCGGATTATACCTATAATAAAAGGAAACTTTGTCGTTTCACTTTTTAAATATAGTTTTAGCCATAAAAACATCACAAAATCACAGCACTCAGCTAGACAGCATATTACTCACTTCATGATGAGAATGTAAACTCCATACATGGAAATCAGAAGCATGGACTCCCACCTGAAACGAGTCCCACAACAATCCTCAGTATTCTTTTACTTACAGACACCTCAGATACATTATACAGTTCAAAGTAAGTCAACAATCATACTTACATCTATATAAATGTGTAACAAGGGAATATCTAACAAGCTATGGGGTCCCCAGAATTAAAGTCTAATATTGTTTAAAGGGTTGAGGGCCTTGCTCAAGGGCCCATCAGGGAGCCCAAAGCTGCACCCATGTCAATCACAGTCAGTGCTACCAAGAATTAATCCCAAAACTACTGACCAACACATCCCTAATTTCCAACACAAGTCAAAAAGTTTCAGACTTACCAAACAACCCTCTCATCATAAATGACCTGCAGGAGAAGGAAACATTAATTAATTAAGTTTTTATTGACATCAATATTACAATAATAACAATATTAGTAATTAAGTGACACTAGTAGAAGTTGTTAGGCCCCAACAGTGCCGGAAAATGGCGTCAGGTTTGCGTTTGCTTAATAGTAAAGCCGGCACCATTAGACACCTTACACTAAGACTTTATGAAGGTGATGGCTCACCGCTGATGAGCAATGGCATTCACTCGTGTCTCGCTCAGACACTCCAACACACACTTACCAATATTAAAGCCAGAACTGAGAGGATGTAGTAGAACGAATCTCGAAATAGAGACCACCAGGTAAGAGCCACCGTCTATAAACAAGAGAAAGAGATCTGATGTACACAAAAATAAAGAGAGATCTGAAAAAATCTGTAGAAAAGTTCATATTATATATATATATATTATACAATTACATATTTTATTATAAATGGGGTTTTTTGGTGGAGGTTGGAATTTTCCATTGGAGCTGTATGAAAATGTGCTCAGTAAAATAATGTTTAAGCATTTGCTGCTTTCGTTCACACAAGTTATGAACATTTTGAATGGCTTTACTGAAACATTTTTGAGTATTTTTTTTTATGTTTTTTTCCCCAATTTCTATCAATTTACCATATGCAATGCTGCCTCCAATCAAGGAGTATTCAAGCTGTGTATTCGTCTTACTCGCACGCCCTCTGACGTTTAAGCAGTCCACCAATCCCTTCTTACTTGCCCACACTTATTTGCCCATACAACCAAGGTCCTTACACAGCGGAGATAACACCAACCCTATATCTGGTCTTTTGCATGCAGCAGACTGACAGCAAGTTTTGTATGCTGCAGGTATTAGCCAATTGTTCCCCAACCATTTTTGCACCAAGTTGATTGGAGACAATAACTACTGAAATGTGTTGGAAATGGATGCAGTTTGTAGTGATCTCTAATTCTTTTTATTCACAAAAAAGAAATTCTCGATAAGCATTACTTTTCCAACCTGATAATAAACAAAAATACTTGACAGTTACCTGACCAGCAAAGATGCCACACACTCCAATGATGACTAGGATGTTGAAGACAGCAGACCCAACGATTGTCCCCACCCCTACATCTCCCTTAGTGATGAATACCCCTGCCATTCAAACCAAATACACAGTGTTAGTATTCATCAAATGATGATGCACTTTATAGCCAAAAGCATGTGGACACCTGACCACCTATTTCAAAACTATGGACATTAACACTGAGCCCCTCCTTCGGTGGCTATAACAGCATACACTGTTCATAAACCTCTTTTTAGAAGATTTTGGATCATGTCTCATGTCTGTTCAATCAGTTACTGATGCCCGACATGGCTTAAACACCTGTAATAATAAAGAAAGGAGGTCCACATGATTTTGGCAATTTAGTGTCAGACATCCACATATTTTAATGGTCATTCACATTCCTACGGGCACAACAATTGTATTTATAGACTGAACTGACCAATCAGGGAGGTGAAGAGCTCAGGAGCAGAGCTTCCAGCAGCCATGAAGGTTGCCCCGGCCACATCCTCACTCAGGTGCAGATTCTACAGCAGAACACGAACACCAGCACAAACAAGAACCAAACCAACATAAGCCAGAAAACCAACATTTTCTGCACTGAGGAGCAGCTGTGGATCGTTAGCTTTATCAACCATTCATAAAAAGTATGTGTAGGATTCAAACACGCCAGATTTAACCTTTGCAGATGAAAAGAAGAGCAAGGCACATGATCTCCTAAATTTTATGATACATAATATATCAGTGGTTCCTACCAAGTTGGTTATTTTTTCGAGGGATAGCCACAGGTTTTTTTTTATATTTAATTTTTGTCTAATAATTTAGTTAAAGTAATTCATTTCACTGTCAGTGACAGTGTAACAGAAATAGTGGTCTATAGGATAAACTAATTGAAATGATAAAGAAGTTAGTGATGCAAATTCACAAGCATTTATATTTTTATAATTGGAATAATTTCATAAATCCTTTTAATAAGTAAGTAGTGAGTAATAACACTTGCTTTTTATAGATCCTATTTAATGCACTACAAGGCGCGCAGGTGGCACCGCAGTAAAACATGCTAAGTTAATTAGCTGAATCTAAAAATAAACATGCATATAATAATACCTAGCAGATAAGCACTAAAGTAATCTGGCTTGTCTGAAACAAGTGAAACATAAATCTTCACTTTTTTTTAGGTGTCAATCCGGTGTGACGTCTTACCTCAGATATCTTCTCCAGTGAGGGGACGAAGAAGTCGTCACAGACAATAGCTAGAGCGTAGAACATATAGATGGCCTGAAATTAGAATCAAGGAATGTAAATAAATAAATCAGATGCGTGTGGCTTGGACATCCATGCTTATTTACTTCCACCTGAGAACCTCAAATCCAGGTTGCTGTGCAGTACTCCATATTATTATTCATTTATTCATGGTCTGTTTTATCACTGCTTGATCCTGTTCTGGGTCACGGTGGATAGTAGAAAACGACCTGGACAGGTCACCAGTTGATCACTGGACAATTTTAGTATCTCCAGTTGACCTGACTGTACCTGGGAATCAAACCATGTGATTTTTGAAAAACAAGGTCTGTGAAATGAAGCACATTTTGTTGTAAATTTAGTAGTGCTTTAACAGAAGCCCTTTTTGCAGCATTTTAGAATGGCTTCGTTAGTTATTTTTGTTTATTAGTACAATAGCACAGGAGTACTGAACAGTAACACAAAATGCTTACTTTGTAATCCCAGCTAGTTTCTGATAGTTCAAATGTTCACAATTCAATGTTGCTTTTATTCAACAGGTATGTGAAGTAAATATAACAAAGCACTAAAAGCACCGTATTATTTAAAATATGAGAGAGTTGTACTTACACACAGTACGTGAAGCAGCACTGCCCCCCTCTTCCTCTGCTCCTTAGTAAAAATGTCTTCAGGGAACTCATGGATGGCTGACAGAGATACAAGAAAGAGAGTTAAGATTACACTCAGCAGAATCCTCAGATGGTTACATTTCCAATTTCATTTACATTTATGTCACTTAGCAGACACTTTTCTCCTGAGTGACGATAAAGCTCAGGGGCTGCACAGTGAAAACTTGGTGCTGGTGTGGCTTGAATCAGCAACCGTCTGATTAAAAAGCAAGTTTGGACCATTAGGTTGCCAAGAATAGACAACCAGAAGGGCATGGTTTTGATTCCCAGAATAATTTCTTTGTTTGGGTTTTCCAGGTGCCCCATGCAGTCGGGTGAAACTGTGTGTTTGGTGCCTTTTCACCAATGACACCGAAGCTCCCGGAGGAAACCCACCTGGGATCAAACCCAGGACCTTCTTGCTACCCACTTAGCTACCATGCCTCCCTATATGTGAACCCGACCTACATGTTGGCTGAGCATGAACAACAGCATTAACAAGAACCGAACCAACATAAGCGAGAAAACCAAAACAGGCTCAACTGAATGATCTACTGAGCATTCCCTGCGTCGAGGAGCAGCTGTGGATCATTAGCTCCATCAACCATTCATAAAAACTATGCGTAAGATGGACAACAAACACACCACCGTCAACCTGCGCTCATGGAAAGAAGAGCAAGTGTCTGTGAGACGACAGTGCTAGCCACTTTGTTTCTTTACAATTATGCTGAGATGCCTATATCCGTGCAGACTAGGGGGCAGTGGGAACACGTGCACGGTGGGCAGTCCTACCTCCTGTGAAGCAGTTAGGGGTTGGGTGCCTTGCTCAAGGGCACTTCAGTAGTGACTTATCGGCTCTAGGAATCGAACCCTCAACCTTCCAATCACAAGCTCAGTTCACCAACCATCAGGCCATGGCTGCACGCATGTAATACATATAAGAAGTGAGCAAAACTAATTCTGCAATATGAACAGTGCTATTCCTTATTTACTTAAATTTCTGGTTTACTAGGGTATTCATCCACAATAAAAGTCTGACGATGCTCTGAGGTGTTTAACTTCGTGTGTGTGGGTGTAAATTGTCTGCTGTGTGTAAGCACGTTAGGGGTCCTGAGGAGCCGGTGTGAGCAGGTTAGAACAGCAGTCAGGCAGAGAAAAAAAAATGAACTTTAACGACCGGGGAGAGAGAGAGTCCTGGCTATTTTTAGCAACAGCTCATCAGCATGCCACCAGAGGCATACGTAACATGGCAGCATCATCACACCTCCACCGCCTCCATCACTCCCACACAAGAATCCTGCATCTGACATCTACTACTGATGGATATTACTCACTCGTGTTTGATGTGTGTCCGAGAAAGATGGTCCGGCGATTAGAGATATCGCGGTGTGCCACTAGCTTTATCTCAAGCATGGGATGATTAAAACACTGGCATTGTTGAGTCATTATTATTACTTATTATTAATCCAGAATTACCATAGATACACACAGATTGGACATACATGGTCTGTTAGCCATCGCAATGTGGCTTGCTTGTGATATCAACTTTGAGGATAAAATCTTCCCTTGCTGCATAATATATCCCACCCACTGACAGGTATAATCAGATTGTATTCACTTCACCAGGTGGTCATAATGTGTTGACTGTTCTGTGTATTTTCAGTCCATTTTCTTTTTTACTTTAGGAAGTTACAAGTTTTCTTCCTCCCTTTCCCATCATTCTGCAATCTCTCTTTCTCTGTGTTCCCTCCTGCCAAAATACGACCATGGAAGTGAAAAGTCGGGCATCCAGCAAAAGGATTTCTTTTTTAAACACGAGGCTTTGGCAAAGAGCTGTTGCCATGGAGACCTGGTCCCAGGGGGCAGTTGGTTTGTCGAAGGGCTGTGATGAAGAGCCAATGGAAGTCAAGTGGAAGAGTGAGAAACTGGGTGGACAGATGCACTTTTCCCATGGACCACAGTTAGTACATGGAAAAAAAAGGACGAAAGAGAAACTGAGAGAGAGGGAGAGAGATGACAGAAAGTTGAATTCTAAAAATATTTATTTTCCCTTGCCAGCTCTCAGGAGAAACTTTGAGAGATGGACTATGAGAGGTGAGAGGTCATGATGGTCGAGGCGAAGCGAACACACAGAGACTAAGGGAACTTTTAAGGATACGGCGAAGATCCGGTGCCTCAGAGGATCTCCACTTTTGTCAACAAATGTTTAAATTTGTCAAATGCTTTAAAACAATGTACATGAAAACAGATTGGAAGAGATTTGCAAACAAGGAATTACAGGAGGAGAGGAGATCTAAGGCTCCTTTTGTCTGCAATTAAATAAAAGTCGAATTAAATGTAAAAATACTCGTTATGTCGAGAACCTCAACTATAATAAAGCTCCGATATAAAAAAATAAAACATCTGGCAAACTGGAGCCTATACCTACTCAGCGCCAACCTGTCCAAGCACATCAGCATCACTGGTTCTCACATTTGCGCTGTCAGCCAACTGGTACACAAAGGGCTAATCAGACGCCTTCCTGACCCCACTGTCTTGTATGTCATGTACGAGTCCACTGCCCCAAGCAAGGAATGGTCTCATTCCGAAATCTACAGCTTACATTTTTCCTTACGTTAATGTGTTCTTGTGTGAAGCACGGACCGCAGGTAGAAGCTCATAAAGGCAGTTATGTCTGGGTGGGTATATAATGTGTATATAATCTAGTGACGAAGGCACTTCACTAGTGGTTATGTTACTGAACCTAGTGGTTGAAGTATTGCACTAGTGGTTAGGGTACTGGACTAGTGGTTAAGGTACTACAACCTAGTTTTTAAGGTACTGTTACCTAGTGATTAAGTTACTGTATACTAGTGGTTAAGGTACTGTTACCTAGTTTTAAGGTAAGGTAAGAGTTTAAGACATTTGACACAGTTGTTCTGAATATCAGCTGGTGGTCATAATTATGTGACTCAACACCATATAATTGAGAGGTAAAAATAACAGCAGAGTAGGTAGTGGTGATCCATGTGTGATGGTGTGTATGTGTGAGTGTGAGAATTATGAAGGAAAAGAAGTAAAATGTGTGGGTGGTGTAAAAGCCAGGCTCAAATGATTATGAGAAGGCATGATGGAGGGTACAAGATATGTGTGATGGGTAGACCGGCATTTCAAGGCGAACGAAGCCATGTAGTATGAAAAATGCAAACAAAATTTTCTTTATTAACAAACAATTTTAAAACATTCATGCATGTAACAAATTCCAAAAAAAAGTTGGGACAGTAAAGCATTTAGCACTTTGTAATGTTGCCATGTTTCAGGTTTTATTTTGTCCCATTCTTCATGACGACACGTTTTAAGTGTTGTTTTAAGTTATGTGCAACAGTACAGGGTCGCAGTACAGGCAGGCCAGTCTGGCATCTGTTCTTTCTAAATTATACTGTTATATAGTGAGCACCATGTGGTTTTGCATTGCCTAGTTAAAAAAAGCATGAAACATGCATCCCTGGAAAAGATGACTTCTTGAAAGCTGCATATGCTGCTACATTAAAGTGAAAATGACCTAGGCCAAGACTTTTTGTCTTTGAGCATCCACCCCCTCCACCCCTTACATCTGAGCATGAGACACGTTTCCACTCCGTGATGGTCCATCCTAGATGCCAGTGTGCCCAGAGAAGTCGACGACCCTTTTGTAAATGGTTAACATTAGGTTTCTTTTTTGCACAGTAAAGATTTAAGTAGCATTTCTGCATGCCCTGTATTATAGGGCTTGACAAAGGTTTGATTAACTTATATCAGTTATGCCATATCAGCTATGACTGATGGAGATTCTTGAAGTAGTGCCATCTGATGGCTCAAAGGGCACGGGCGTTCAGCTTAGACTTGCACCTTTGCAGTTCCTTCCATTTCCTTGAATCATTTCATGATATTGTGCATTGTAGAGGAAGAAATGTGTAAATCCCTTCCAATCAAAGTTGTTTTTAATAATTGCAATAATTCTCTCATGCATTTGTTGACTAACTGGAGAACTGAATTTTATAAGCATTTTCCATACCTTCCCAACTCTCTGATTTGGTGTTATATTTTTCTTCCTATAAGGGATCTTAAACTGCGCTTTTACATTTCAATGGAAGTGGTGAGAGTGAGAGGAGTCACATCTGAGAAAGTACCATAAAGTACCAAATTTAGTACCATCTGATTTCCTTTTGGATGCTCAAAGAAGCATTAAGGGGAAGAAGGGACTATTTTCATGTGATGGCAGTAAAATAGTATGATGCTGGAATCTTTTTTTTTGAAGATCTCGTATTATCAGGTCTCTGAAGTCACTCAGAAAATGTTGCTTACTTTGCATTTGACTGGTTTGTTCATTTCTAAATCGAAAGATTAATCAAATGTGTGTTTGAAAAGAGAGAAAGAAAAAGACAGAGAGAGAGATGTTGTTATTGACGGCAGGGTCTGCAGGAAGTCTTGGATTCCAGCTAAGTTATCGAGTGAAAAACACTCCAGACCCAGCAGAGTCAGCACCATTACATGCACTAAAACCTCCCTCTGAATAATCCCCCCCCCCAAAATACACACACATGTGCACACAAATCCTGTTCATGCAATACTCGGAGCGCACACATCAGGGACGCTCTGCAGATTACGGAAAAAGTTGACCTCTGCTGGAAGAGAGATTGCTGTTTAAGGAATGTTCAGGACTCCTCGTGTTTAAAGTTGATATTAGCGTGTCATAACCGATGTGAAAACAAACAGTCCGTTATGAGTCGGGACGGTGCGAGAGGGAACTGAGCCCGAGCTGCAGTTTTAACCCTGAATTTACGCCAACTGTAAAGACCCTGCTTGCACCCCCCCCCCCAAAGATCAGGATTAGATGGCTGCCTCTCTAAGCTGTTTTCTGCAGCCAAATTTGAATCTACTGTGATGTAATCTCCTTCAAGTATGGACAATATAACTAGTGTAATGCCATTGGGGAAATTTTGGAATTGGTCTTGTGGTTACATCCCTACAGGTTTCACATTCGAGTCTTTAATATCAAGCAAAGTCATGAACTATTTTGTTTCTCCAATTCACCTCGCTTGCACGTCTTCATGCCACTCTAACCTGAAAATCAAACCTAGGATCTGCTTACTGTGAGGTGTCAGTGCTACCCTCTGGTCCACCATACCACCGTGTACTCTAAAGCCAGAGTGCACACACTTTCATGGCTTAAGATCTACAATTTCAGTCTATAGGTCTTCACAATCTACTTTTCATTGTTTTTCAATGAAGCTTCATTTTAAAATGTGCTTCAGTTCCTATATTGATATTCAGCATTACAGGGTTATTCTGATGATTTGTATTGAATGGTGTCAGCTAGGTTGATGTAGTTTGGACAAAAGCTGCTGATGCCAATTCTCAAGCTTCCAAGTGTTAATCAGGAAAAGTGAACTAATATTAACATTTCATTATTTTAATGTGGAAAAGGTTCGTTTACACACATTGAACTAAAATGTTTATAAAAGACTTTATATGAATACCTATTTTTTACCCTAAGGTTTTTACCCTGGATGCCCTTCCTGACACAACACTACCTGTTTATCTAAAGAATGCACTGGTCTATGCATCCTAGTGGCTAGGACAATTTAGTTTCTCCAATTTAGCTGGTGCCATTTTTTTGGACTGTTGCACAGACAGGATCCGGATCTTCTTAATGTGAGGCGAAGTCACTGTGCCTCACTGTTTTTACATGGGTATTAATAATTAAGTATAGGCATATAGGGCACATGTACAAAGCTAACAAAGGAGGAAATAATAATAGTTAGTTTGATTTATATAGAAACTTTCGCCAAACTCAAAGACGCTTTAAGAATTATAGA
>JAYDZG010000028.1:6662187-6672993 GCA_034509265.1 Microcambeva bendego | reverse complement strand
TATATATATAGATATAAAACAGTGAAAAGAATAAAAGTCTTTATTGTATGGGAGGGATTAGGGTTTCAGTATTGTGCAGGCCCGTGAGCCTCTGAGTTGTTCATCAGCACTCCCCGGTGGCTCTCTGAACCACTTCAAATGACGCGAAATCATTTTAAAGTACAGCAGCACTCACTTTTGGTTATGGAATTATGAAGACTCAGTGCTCTGGAGTTCCTCTCTGCTCGTTCCATGCACGCTGAGCGGTTGAGCACTTCGCTCCCCGATGGCTTTTCCTCTTCTACGTCGTCCACGCCAACCTGGCGTGATAGAAAGATTGGATTCGCATATTTATGCAGTCACACTAAAGATGGATTGATGTTTCTTTGTGAGTGGTAGATGAGTCACAGAGGTAAATCAATGCGAGAACCAGAAAAAAACAGAATGTTTAGAAAATAGGTGGTTCAGGGGTTGTACAGTGAGAAACATAAATAAAGTATAGAGTGGGTGTGTGAGAGGGAGGAAGAGGTTATAAGACTAAGGATTAGAAGAGTGTGGTAGTGCTTTTGGTAGGTTTTAACATGATCTACAAGTTTGCTGGATCTCCGTCTTTTCATCACTTGAGCCACAGTAGATGGTAAAAGTAGACTAATGCTGACCATCTGTCTGTCTGTCTGTCTGTCTGTCTGTCTGTCTATCTATCTATTGCTTATTATTACTTATTATCGTTCAGGATTTGTGTACTCATTCGCAGATTTGTCCTTGTAACCTAACTACATTTATTGGCGGAATTCCTTAATATCCTCTGCATTTTTATTGTATTTTTCATTAAATATATATTTTCTCCATGGCTCCTGTAGTATTTACTTCCATTTAGACCACCTGACACAACGGTTTTTACCTGTTCCTCCTCCTGTGATGGCACTTTAGGTTTGACAGCCAGTATGAGGTCAGGGGTTGCGTCTCTTAGTTCTCCAGGATTCTGGTAGATATGACTGTCCACCTTCAGCCCGACGTTATCATATACATGACTGAAACAATAAACATAATAAAAATTACACGTTAAATTTTGAAGTGAAAAAAAACTGTTGATACTGAATTCTAGTTGAATTCGAAATATATTACTCATTCCTACAGTAATATAAGAGTCTCTTTTTAAACTCCTCACAAACACAAACTTCTGATATGATTGGGCAATAAATGTTTAATGTCGCTAGACTGTATGACTAAAAGAATGGGAACACATGACCATGAACATTTTTACACCCCAGGCATAACATTATGACCACTGACAGGTGAAATGAACCACTTATTATCTCTTCTACTCGGCTCCTGTTAGTGGGTGGGATATTTTTGGATTTCAGCAAGTTTGACAAGGGCCAAATTGTGGTGGCTAGATGACTGTGGTGGCTGTAGTGGTCAGTAACTTTCAAAAGTGGTTCAATAAAGGCGCATTGCTAAACCGATGACCATGGGTCATGGGCGACCAAGGCTCATTGATGTGTGTGGGGAGCGAAGGCTAGCCTGTGTGGTCTGCTCCAACAGACGAGCTTCTGTAGCTCTAACTGCTAAACAAGTTAATGCTGATAGAAAGGTGTCAGAATACACAGTGCATCAAAGGGCGACCAACTCAATATTAGAAGGGTGAAATAATGTCTATAAGGTGTTTAGACAGTGGCAGTTACACTGTGGTAAATTACAAAAGAGGTATCCACATACTTCAAGCCATAGAGTGCTTCTTCTTCGTCTGACTTCATTATTTATGTAAGGAGCCATCAAGTTAAGTCAAGAGTTACAACTGCTAACTTAAGGAGACACTTGGAAGCTAAAATGAATAAAACATGATGTATGGAAGAAAGAGCAGTCTGTGAAAATGATCATTTTGTACACTGCTCTGTCATGTGACTAGCTAGATCAAATCATCCATCCACACCTATTGATAACATGTGTTTAACATCGTTATGCTACCATTAGTTTGGCAACATTTTGGTAAATATCATTTCCTGCCCCATAAGGAGAATGTTCCTCCATTCAAAGTAAGATCCAGATATTTTGTTTGATGTATAATGTTTGGCCTATTTATTTTTAAGGATTTTTGTCATGTTTTACACACTTTGGTTACATTCATGACAGGTAATAACTGTTACACAAGACCTTAATGTCAAATACAGACGTGGAGAACATACATAAAGGACCCAGTCCACCACAAGCATGACATTTCTTTAAGAAAGAGTACACAACACACTTTTGGCCGTGGCTCATAAGGACATGATGCAAATGGTTCCATTTAATGGATTAATCGATGCATCTTGTACGGCTCTAACGTGTTTACACGGCCTTTGGTGCAGTGGTTGTTCTAGACGTAAGATCGATCTGTACTGCATAATTACACTCAACTGGATTTTCTCAAGAACTGATTTGCTGAATTTATGAATGAGCTGCAATTCAAGTCTATAAATCAAGCACAAAATCCTATGGTGGCTAATCTACAAACCAAAGAGCTGCAGAACAGCAGGGCTGAGACATAGTTGTGTAATACTGTAGCGGAGCACTACTAAAAACAAGCTGATGATTCATCATGCTCATTTCTTCCGCTTTGGTGCTAACGTGAGCATTGACAGTTGAACTAACACTTGTCTCACTCTGTGAAGGTGTTTTCTGCCTAAAGGAAGCAGTGAATGCTGACATCCTGGGTTGTATGGGGGCTTTATAGTTTTCTGTATGCTTTGTGTGGTTCCTCAATGTCTCTACAATAGGTCATGTGGTCAGTGTATTAAAGCTGGGCGGCTTCTAATTTACCCAGGTTACTGAATCGAATCTTCAAACTGAATCCTGAATCCTAAAGAACTAAATTAGAAGTCTAGATTCTGATTAACACGCTGGATTTTTACTTTTGCAATGTATATAAATTAAATTATTTGTTAGTATGAGCATGTTGGTTTACATTTACTATACAGTATTGTGCAGTCCGCCGCTGTTGTTTATTAGGGGTGGAGCTAGTCTTCATGTATCCAAGGGACACTTGTGGCAGTGTTATGTTGGTGTGTTTCATTTATATTATTTGGAATTGTGTTTAGCAGCGTAAGTTTGAATGTGTGTATATTTATTTCATTATGTATAGCTATGTCAGTATGTTTTCTAGTGCTTTGTCTGATGAGCGCACAAGTGACTCAAATGAATCAAGTGAACTGGATCATTTTACTGATTGATATGGATTAACATGGGTCCTTAAAATGATCTGACTGGTCTGTGCATCCTAGTGGGTAGGTAACTACAGGGTAATTAAGTTTCCAATTGACCTGGTGCCCAACCCAACCCAATATGACTAAAATAATAAACAAGAGTCATGCACCTATATTTTTTGTTTGAATATGTTAGTGTAGACAGCATTACTGTTAGCGTTAATGCCTGTGACCAAGTCTACATTGTTATTATTATTAGCATTTATGGCTGTACCCAAGTCTACATTCGTATTGGTAGCATTTATGACTGTGTCCTATCTGCACTGGTATTATTCTAAGCATGTACGGTGGTGTCCCAGTTTACATTGTTATTAGTGTTACACTGGTATTATTGTTAGCCATAGATGATAACAATAGTAACAAATCGATTGGGATATAGCCAGAAATGCTGTAGATTGTTATTATTGTTAGCATTTCTGGCTGTGTCCCAGTCTTGATTGCTCTTTCCTAAATTCATGACCAGTAAGTACACACTGTTATTATCATCACTTTTGTGTGTGGTTTGTAAGATGCATATCACTATAGAAATCTGCCCAAACACACCATCAAAGCACATTTGTGTGTTGTCTAGATGAATTTAAGTGAACTAGCCGTGCTACAAGTGTGTGTTTGTGTACCCATCACAGATGTCCTGACAGGGCGGGTGTCTCTCGAGTGAGTAGCTGCGTAATAGGCCTGAAGGACTGATCTCTACGTTCTGGGATGGACTATTTTCCTGCAGCGATGTTGCCCTGAGAAGAGACAGGCTGGGCGGAGAGAGCAAGCCACCCTCCCCTGGAGTTCCACCCTCCTGTCCATCCCTGCCATTCGATTGGTTCACAGTGATCGACTCCTCCCCTTCACCCTGTTCCCGCTCTTCCTCTCCTTTTCCTTCCTCTTGGCTCTTATCTTCGATCTCATCTCGTTCGTCCAGTACCCAGGCCAAGCCAGAGTGACCCTCACCAGACTTGCTTTCAGCATCCTGTATAGACTTTTGATAGAGCTCAGAGAAGCTCCTACACACATACAGAGAGAGAGAGAGAGAGAGAGAGAGAGAGAGAGAGCATTCAAGACCGTGAGAACATGATCTTTTTATGATCTTTTAAATAATAACAGAACATTAAACCATGTTGCTAAATCACTTAACAAATTAGGCTAAATTAACACCTGCAACTTTAATGGTGTGGTGAAGGTAAAGATTTTGGACCCAAGTGAACATGCTGAATCAAATCATAACAAAAATCAATGGAATGTTAAATCTATTTTCCCATAAGAATTTTTGTAAATAATAATAATAAAAATCCAAGCTTAGGTCTTAAATGCTGCTTTTGTTAACGTAGTATAAAGTAGAATTTCCTTAAATCTTAATTTATAGAACAAACATTACTGTAATAAACACAATGCACAGTAGTGCTGTGATGTACATAAAACACATCACATTTCAGTTCACATTTTCTCACCACTACACATTTTGACATTCAATTTTACAACATATAAAGAAAACACTGGAGAAAGCAAGATAAAAATTCACTACACACAGTAGCTAATGGTTAGCCCATTCACCTAAGACACGTCCCAACACCACACTATGACCTATTCTAGTGCTTTTCATTCGGTCAGTTTCGTCAGGCTTAGTCATTCACTAACACTACACAACTCTCTCTCTGTCTGTCCCTCTGTGTGTGTGTGTGTGTGTGTGTGTGTGTGTGTGTGTGTGTGTGTGTTGTGCGTAATGAGCTGGTGTGCATTGTTAGGTATCATTAGTAGAATTGATTGGTAGTTCTGCAGCTGGTGGAACACTGGTTTAAACGAGTGATTAGCAACACAATAAGCTCTGACCCCTGCCTCTTCACCTCTTCAAAATCCTCCTCCTTCTCCATCTGTTCCGCACCTTTCTTTCACCTTTCCTTTTAAATCTACAGTGATGTAAAAAGTCGTTGTTGCCGTTCTGGTTACCTTTGTTATTGCAAATTTGACTTTTGTTGAACAAAATGTATTTAATTATTCTACAGTGGAACATTTTGGGCTCCAAACGATTTATTACAACTTAATTTTCAGGTTATGAACCGAAATTTACATGCGATCGAAATGTGAATGCGTGATGTCACGAACAAGAGCGAGAACATAAATAAATAAAATTTAATTCAAATGAATTGGTGCCCAGTTAATTGGTAGCAGAGCCAAGACACGGACCTGGGAGTTTGGAATCTTGGTGCTTGCTTGGTTTACTAGTGGCTCATTACACTGTGCCGCTTTAGCCCAGAATACTCTTTTTTTTAAATGCTTGCACTATATTTCTCAGCAATTCAAGTAAAGTTTTTTCTGGAATATTAGTCTTGCACACTAGATGGATAAGCCAGATGGTAGCAGAGCCATGAATGTCAAATTCTTGCTGAAGGTGTGCTGGAACCATGGGCAACCAGAGTACTTACACAGCGTCAGTCCTCTATTTAATCTGGTCATTTCCCACCCTGTCTATTTTTTTCTGCTGCAAACATTAACCAGTTATGCCTGCTAGGTGGTGCCCAGCCAATTGGAAAGCAGAGCCAAGACTCAAAACTAAGAATTCAAATACTCAGCAAAGATGTGTCTCCTAGCTCCAAATCTGAACCATTTTATCACCCACTTGAAACCTTTTTCTCTTGAATTTGACTTCGAATTATTTCTCCCTCCTCAACTCAAATTTTGAATCTCAGACTTTGTACCAGTTTGCAACAACATTGATCACGACCGTCCTCACAGACCCGTCACTGCTAATCTATTCCAACACTGTCACTGCTTTCTCACTCTGTTTTCTCCTCTCTATTCAATCTCAGTTGAAAATATTTATTTCTATTTTTATTTCTCAGCTTACTTTGTCCTTCAAAACCAAAGGTGCTTAGACATACACGATAAGTAAAAAATATAAGCAAAGTTTTTAACATTGCACTACACAGTTATCTTAAATATAAGAATAAGATTGACATTAACGAAAAAATTGAACTATTGTACATTTGAGACATTGTACAATTTGACAATAATGCAGTCATGATAATATATTACTATATGAAATAAATGAACACTGTGATTATTAAAGAAGTCCAGCATTTAAGAATGTTTGAATGTAAGTATTTGAGTAGTCGCTTCTGAGGTCATTTTCGAGCCACCTCTCATACCCCCCGTGCTCAACAGGATATTTTTAAAGCTATCATATCTGCTCCCCTGTGTCATCACTCTTACCTGCGTGGTTTGCCGTTTTCATCAGGTGGGATGACGGTGATGTGGATTTTGTGTGCTGTGCGAAGCAGCCGCGTTCTTTCCTCCAGGCTGAGGTGGACCAAGGTTTGGCCGCAGAGTCTGACCACGCGGGCGTTCAGTTGCAGACCTCCGCTCTCAGCATAGCAGAAGCGCTGCAGCTCGGTGACAAAGCCCTCTTCACTCATCTGGAAGCCTGGCTGACCCGTGTTGTCCCTCAGAGGGGTGACTATACGTGCCTCGCAGCCCCGTGTTACCAACTACAGGACAACAAGAAGTATGTTTTATTAGACATGTTTAATCTCTGATCATTACTATGGATCCACTCATCCATCATTACTCGTAGAAACCACTTATATTCTCCATGTTTTTTATGATTTTATCATGGCAATATATAAATTTAATGCTAAATTATTAATAACAATATATTTTACTATTTGTGTAACAAATATTAGTGTAGAATCAGCTAAAGAAATGACGTTTGCATGAATGACAGTACGTACATATCAGGGTAACATGGGTACAGTGATACGAGCTGAAAAGCAAACCAACATGTCGAGTGCTGTTATTTCAGAGAAGACTTTATCAACAGAAGCATCTGTTTGCACGAACACAGAGTAGCACATAGTAATTCATGCAAAAATCGGGGGTTTACTGTATTTTTATCGATTCTATGGATTACTAGTCATTACCTCGAGTCTCTGTACCACATCTTTAATATCCTCCACCTGGCTCTCCGGCACTGTGATCGACACCGCTTCCCCTCTCTCATAGAAGATTTCAAGACAAGGCCCACCATGGACTCCGGCCTCTGTAACCGCCTTCCAACCAATCACGTCACGGCAAGAGCAGTTAAAAACCACTTGCTTGGTGCAGCGCTCGATCAGCACCACCGATTCCGCCGATACACCAAGTAAACACGCCAGTTTGTGCCCGCTGTCTTCCTGACTGGCACAGACGGCCCAAACCAGAGCGCCGGCACTGTGGAGTTCGGCTCCCTTAGCTCCCTTCAGCTTGTCCTTGCGTTTGCCACCGAGAGACAGCAGAGGGAACTTGGTGGACGAATCAATGGGAGTGGTGGTAACATAGTTCTCCGCCAGGTCCTTAAGATATTCCTGGCGTGTCCGTGTGGCCATTGAGCGGAACTTCTCCGACTTCTCGGCCGCATTCTCTGCATTTATCGCCTTGGCCAGGAGGAAATCGCGGAAGGCCTGGGAGCGTGGAAAACGAGCGCCTTTGGGGAAGAGTGGACCAAACAGAGGGATGTCCTTGGAGCGAGTGACAGCAACTCTAAATAGAAAATGGGGCACAAAAAATAGCTTGTAAAACAAGCAGATTGCCTTAAAACATCTTAATAATAATCACATTTAATAGTCGTCATCCTAGAATATCATACAGTGTTATAATAAAAATGTGGCTGATGGGCAATAAAACACCAATAAAACACACTATCCTACCAGTGCTAGATTTCGAGGTTAGCAAGAAGCGGTTAGCATGTGCACTCATGCCAAAGGGGGCGTGTCCAGGGTTGGGCTGTACTTAAACTCTGACTCTGGATATAACCAGAGTAATTAGATTTTACTAAAATGCATAAAATGGTCCATATATTTGATTTATTTTTCACATGTATACAGCAGGCACTGTTATCTGATTTTTTACCGGTAGTAGGTGCCTTCTGTGCAGGGTTCATGAACTTGGACGATAATGAAGACGTGCTGGAAATGGGAACGGATGGCTTTTGGGGTGAATGGCAGCGCACCCGGTTCTTGAAAGACTATCGTCACGATATCGTTTCCTATGTGTCTCTTCCTCAGTAGCTAAAAGAAACAGAAAACACTGTTATTATATTAAATATCAAATTAAAACACCTCAATTTCCAGCAGCTCAAACGGTACAAAATACAACAATGAATTAAGTACATCTAGGAAGGGATGCAATGATTCAAAGGGAATTGTTAAGAATCAATTCACTTGGGGTACAATTTGAATCAGTAAACCATTTTAGATGAATCGCACTGCTTAGTTTTACCCACCACAGAAATTAAAGGGCATTTATTGTTTTGATAAATAAAATATCATCACTAATACAGTATTTTGTCTTGAATTTAATGTTGTTAAGGAATAAATCTGGAAAAAACGTATCTTGAACCCAGTATCATGAATAGCATTGCATCGTGAATAGAATAGAAGGCCTTTATTTGTCATTTTACATGTACAGATGTACAGTACAACGAAATTCTTTCTTTGCATATTATTTTATGGCACCCCTGGAGCAGACAGGGATAAGAGTCTTGCGCAAGAACCTGGATATGAACCGCCAATCTCTGGTTGAAACTCTACCCACTTGGCTACCACCATCCCTATGTGTCCCTGTGAGTAGAGTGTATCGTTACATCCCTACTTCTAAGTCAGCAAGATAGTCATAAACCTTCACAAAGAAGTTAATCTTGCTTTTCAGTGAGCAAACAGGAAATGATGCTGATATCCTGTCAGCACTTCTGACAAATCAATGCCTAGTGTCTATAAAAATCTGATTTTTGATCGTAAAACGCTTCTATTATTGGTCATAAAGACAGTAAAATTTACAAGGCATCAGGCCTCCACACACTTACGTACACCTAAGGTCAATACTGTGCAAAAAAGAAGCCTTATATTAATCCTGTCCAGAAGCAAAGAGGACAAAAACTGTTCTCAGTGACAAGCCCAACAGTCAGTCTGTTCGGGTATGGGGCTGTGTCAGGGGCTGTGTCAGTGCTAGTTCTGTGATGGCAGTATCAATGCAGAAAAGTACATTTAGAGCAACACGCATGCATTTTCCTACAAATTTGGAAATTAAAAATGTGGCAACGAAGACCTTTGCACACTAAAACGCTTGATGCAAACGCAAAAAAGAAATTGGTAATTCGTGTATGTTGATGTTTTTAGACTTCTTTCATTTACCTGCTGTGTGTTGTTGACTGTGTATGGAAGCATGGTTGAAACGTGGAACATGATCTCATAGTCCTGATAGCGGGTATACAGGGAGTGTGTCCCTGTAGAATCGGCTGTCGGTTAACAAGAAACAAAAGATTAAAACAATTTCAAAAAGTTTCATCACTGTCTATGGTAATTGCTTTGGTATAGTGTTGCGTTGTTTGTTTATGGTAATTGCTTTGCTGTGGTGATTCATTCCACATACTACATACCTGCAATAGATGTGGTTGTAATAGTCTAAAGGAATGTCTGCACTACGTACGTATCAAAAAATACATGACCCCAAGCTTATTGAAGAATTTGCTGATTCAACACCATTGGGATTGATCTTGGGTTTTTCATTCCCCTTTTTGTCTATAACGGGTCTTTGTTAGAATTTAGGCCTATTTAAGGCAAAAGTCAAATGGTGATTTTGGACAAGAAAGTCTGGCATGCAAGGGATTTTCCGATTCATTCCAAAGGTGGCCAGGCCACTGGAGTTCCTCTAATCTAATCAAACCATGTCTTCCTGTGCCCTGCTCTGTCATTCTAGAACTCTTCAACCAAAACCACATACTTTTGATGATATGGTGTATGCACTTTATCTGTCGCTATCCTAACATTAGTATTTGAGGGCTTAATGGTGTCTGTGTGAAATATTTTCTCTTACTCTTGGTGTCAAGCTGTGCCCTATATTTGTCCCAGCCCTTCAGTCGTACTCGTTCTCCCAGCAGATCCAGGAACTCATCAAACGCTGGTCCAGTGCTCTCGTTATTATACATGTCCTCCTCTGTACTCTGCCCTGCCCGACAGTACATCACCCCTACTTTACGCTGGAAATTGAGCTGCAAACACACATTCAGCTCACTAAATTTGGATCCAAACACTAGGAAAATTGAAATGTGTCATGAGGTAGAACATAGAACATGGGCACTAAAATGAGTAGTCATTAAGCTAACCCCTTGCTCGTCCAGCTTAAGCAGTGTGTCACGGACTTTGGGCGAGGTTGATGCCAGCCTCAGACAGTGCAGGTTGAGGTCGGGAAGGATGAACTCCAGCAGTCTCTTTGGAGAGAGTCCTCTAGGGGTTGTGTGCCGCGCGGCAGATGGCACTGATTCCTCCATGATTGAGCCACGAAGGGTCTTTAACTAGGATTAAAGCAGAAAACAGTTAGGTAGTTTAATTTTCTTTTACCAATTGGCAGATCTTACAATTTATTTTTCTTTAATTATGAGTCATGGTCTTAAGGCTAAAAATGCCATATTTCAGCAAGTAATGATTCACATGCCACAAAAAGATGAGGTCTTGATGAGGTCCAGCAGTTTTGATTTAGACATAATAAAACAGTTTCAAGAGCACTCAAGAGTTGCTGTGTCTGCACTAGGATGAATAGGTTCTATTAGTAAAGTTTGCATCAAGGG
>JAYDZG010000028.1:6633595-6654627 GCA_034509265.1 Microcambeva bendego | reverse complement strand
GCTTTTGTGCCCAGGTTGAACAACGTGATTTTCTGCTAGCACAGCAGTGCAGAGAGTCTGGTGGCACTCTAGCCACTAAGATGCAATTCTCCCAGTTGGTACTAAAGCTGTTTGTGGCGTACCATACACCAAATTTAAACGGTGACATCTGCTATTATATGATTATGACATATCTAAGGATACTGGGTTCGAGTGCTGTAACCCAGATTTATCTTGTTAAAAAAAATTAAAAAGACATAAAAAACAGCAATCCACCGCACATCCATGTGCAAATCAAACTGAGACATCTTCCTCACCTTTCATGTAGAAGTACTTGTGGTAGTAGCGAGCTCCCAGGTCGGCATGCTCAATGAAGTAGTTGCTCTTGCCCTGCTGCTGCACGCTGCTTTCTCTAGGCTCTTCCAAAACAGATGCGGCATCATTGGGGCTCTGTAAACTCCTCCATCGCCCACTGCATCCTTGGGCTCTCCCCAATCCAGCCCTCTCCTCACCTCCCGTTTCATTTCTGAAGTGTGGGCAGCTGAGCAGCAAATCATTATCGTTACCGTCCCCTTCATCCAGAAGGCACTGCTCTGGTTCCTCTGTACTAGTCGCACCTACCATCCCATTACCCGCACTCAGAGAAGGTGATGACGGTGGGGCCTGGGAAAGTGGGCGAAGCTGTGAGGCTGCAGAGGCGCCAGAAGTGATGTTCTTCTTGCGCCCAACGCTGTCCCGACTGGTTGCAGCTTCAGACAAATCGAATAGGATACTTTGAACATCGTAATGGGCAAAATTGCGCACCCATGATCCAGTGTGCTCACACAGTGCAGAAGGGACTTGAAGGGGCGATGGCTTTGATTTCTTGCTTAGAGCTTCAGGTTTTGGGGGCTTAACTGGTTTTTGGAATTCCAGGCTGCGGAAAAAGCCGTCTGGCTCTGGTGGCATGTCCTGGAGCCCGAGCAACAGAAAGGGATCCTTGAAACGCAAAGCGTTGGGACTAAGAATGCCATGATCGTCGGTGCCAGGCTCTGAAGGTCGGATCTGCTTCTCTAAGGATGAAAGACTTCCATATTCCCTGTGGAGAACTATGCCAGATTCACTCTGTCCGGTCTGCTTGGCCTTTTCACTTGATGTCCTGGCTGCTTTTGCGCCCGCTTTGGCGGCAGACTCGAGGTCACCCAGGGTTACGTCACTGTTGCTGCGCTGCATGATGTGGCCGCGTGTGACCGAACGCAGAGTGAGCCCTGCTCTGCTTGGCGTGGTGAGACTCTCACCGTCCACCCCTTCGGTCTCCATTCTGGGTGGCCATTCGGGCACTGCCACTCGTTTGGGTTCGAAGGCCACCGGGGCTTGAGGTGGCCGTGGGCTCTGGCGGCGAAACTTGCGGATGAAGAGGTCGTCCGACTGCATGGTGTACTTGCTGCGTACTCTCCAACTATGATGTTCTTCCTGTGAATTTTTCTTGTCTCCTTTACTGGACCCTTAGCCCTCTCTTTTGGTGTGGGATGACCGGTAACTTAGGCTTTATAACTCACTTAACTTAAATACTCAAAAGTCCTCATTTCTGGATGGTTTTCTTTTGGTGAAGGTCTTCTCGGACAGTCTATAGCGTCTCATGTTCCTCTGCATGCACAATTACTAAGTAGACTGTGGAAGTTTGGGGCATGTTGAAACAAGAAGCTTGCTCATTTGGAACAAGCTTGAAGTGAGGGTTTCCTCTGCATACCTTTTGCTTCTTCTGGAGTAATAAAAATGATCCTGTCCAAGTCCAGATTGACATTCAGTCTTCCGTTTCCTCCATTAAAATATCCAGCATCCTGCAAACAAACACAATAGAGACCAATCAAGATTTTTTAGCAACACAAACCCTTTCTTGCCTGAACGCGTATATTTGAAAAGATGATAAAACAGTCGTCTGGTTATTTGAAACTCATCCAGCGAGGTAAGACCGTTACTCCACCTCAACATCAAGTCAAACCGAAACAAATTACTTGCCTGTTGTGAGGCAACGTTCCGGTTGTTTCTCACCACTACTACTGTCCTCTTATAATACAGTCGGGATTAGGTTACTCACCTAGTTTTCTGATGTAACACGTCTACAGAAAACAAAAACGCCACAAGCATATTTCTAAATCTCACAATTTCACCGATATCTTACATAACAGATCTGACATTGTTCAACCTCACTTTGTTGCTCCTGTTTTCTTTAACTACTACTCCTCCTTGCCAAAAATAGCTAGTTAAACCACACAGAGGGCTGCACAATGGCAGCTCCTGTCACTGGGGAGGAAGCTTCCTGAGCAACGCTATGACGGCAGGTTAAAACATACAATGATGGAGACCCGGCCAATCTCTCTTGCGCCATTAAGGTCAAATGCAAGGGAGTACAAATAAATTTTCAGGAAGTTAAAAAATAGGAGAGAACTACTCCTTGGAACATGAACGATATATCTTATATACAATACTTTTTTAAATGTCAGTCGACTTTTAGAGATACATCGTCATTAACATGCAATGTAAATAAAGTTCATCATCATCAGATTTTTAATGCATTTAGCTTACTGAATATGCTGCTAGGGACCACAGTGGCATCCATAATGCAGTACACTTATAATAATAATAATCATTTCATAATAGTGTGTTTAATAAGTTCAGTTTATATAGCACATTTCACATACTCAAGGAAGATTTACAAAGAACATATTAGAGGAAATAAAACAAAAAAGCTAAGCCACAAATGAAGAAGTATAATGTGCAGTAAAGACGAGACGTTCTTTTAATGGCAAGTTAAAAGAATAGTCATAAAAAGAAGACCTGTTCCACACAGATGCAAATCTTTGGAACAGCTAGAAGGCCTCTGCTAGAGGATCTAAGAGAGCGATTGGATGCCAGCGAAGCATTTTATGTTTTAACTATTTCTGACAAAAGTTTTGTATTTTTATCCTGTAAGTATTATATAGGATGTAGAACCCATGGACTGCGGTAACATGGAACTTACTGGCTTCTCGTCACAACTCATTTCTGCTAAAGATAAACTAACTCATTTAAGACTGACAGCCTACAGTAAGCTAATATCTTCATTTTTTTGGTTGCATTTTCCACATTCACTCCCAGTTTTATTACTACAGGTAGATATATCTTGACTATGTCAAGGATAATTAAAGCAAACAGGATGCACCTGACCACAATTTAGAGAACCAAATACTGAATACTTTCGTGCATGAAAGATTTCAGTATTAGTTTTTACATTTATTTTTTATAAAACATCCACTTTGTTATCATGACTGATCAAGTGCATTTTGTTGAGTACCGATGGAAATTATTTCAATCAAATCAACAACACAGTACAGTGCAATAAGTCAAAGGGGTCTGAATCATTTCTAAATCCACATGTTGCTATGCTTGGTAATACATAACCATCCGACCACCTGAGAGCTTCAAGCACAACCAGTGGTGTCACATGTCACAGTCTGAGATTTAACACAAAGTAACCACAGCTATCATATATGCATGACATATATTATTGTTTAATTATTTGTATAAATGATATTGCATCGAATGTTTAGCTGTTACCTTTATACAGATGATTGAAGACGCGGTGTGTTTGGATTATAGTCAGAATTACACGTCATAATCTTGTCCATCAGTTCATGATGCTCAGGAGTTACATTAGCACGAAAAGCAGATTTTAAAACGTTGAAAAACAATATACTAGCCGCATTTCTATTAGCGATTGTCACAGTATCACATCCTGCTAAACTAACCACAGTGTAATGAGTAGCGGCGGCGCTTGAGGAACAAAGCCCTGGCTGACAGACGCTCAGCTCTCTCTCTTTCACTCGTGTGTTGATTCGGAGTAAATTGACGTCAGATGATAGTTTGGTAAAGTTGAACGTCAGTGTAGATGTGTGAGAAATGTTTCTGAAGGTTCTGTGGCTTTCCAGTAACACTGGCCGTGTCAGAAACAGGTGCTGCACTGGCTGCTTTAATGCCGCCTCATCTGCATTCAGTGTACGGAAGACTGTCAAGCAGAGGGATTCACCTAAAATTTCAGACAGAGAAAATTTCATAAAGGAGAGGTCTAGAATATCATAAGGTCTAAACTGTTTAGTGTGATAAATATTTAAGTAGCCTAGAAGTTCTATCAACATCTACAAGAAATTATTAATTGACTTGAAATTAATTCAGTACAATTGAATTTTTTGGACAAAATTTATTGTTATGTAACATACAGTATGTATGACTGACGACGTGTTCAATGTTCCGTCATTTATTAATGCCACTCTTGTGCAAAAGACAACTCCTATTCAAATCCAACAGCCAACCAGAAAAATCCAGAAATTAAGGTACAACGTCATTTATGACATGACGGCTATAATATGTTGGATAACAACAACTGTAATGATTATTATGTATGAGAATAATAATTCTCAGATTAAAATGGGTTGAAATGTCAGCAGCAATTCAAGGGCGTGGTGGTTCTATTGAGGGGAGTATCAGGAGAAAAGGGGAGAAAATGCATGAACATTTTTTTTAAAAATGGCAATTAATATAAATCCGAAGTAGGTATACTTAATATAATGGAACATCAAAGCAAAGCTTATATGTACGAGTTGAAGAAACGTCCATTCCACATGCAAAAGTGTCCCTTCTGCTTTGTGTTCCTCTGTTTGGCATTTCTCATATTGATTTCTAGCTCTGCCATCTTCTATTGCTTCTTATAATGTGATATCATATGATCAAATTAGTCTCCCTGCGGCGTCTGTCCTCTTTAAATAGCCCACCTGCTAGTGCTCTTAAAAAATAAAAGAAAATCTCCACAATATAGAAAACCCCAAACAGCCACTTTGGGAGGAAATAAGCAGTAAATTGGCTTATTGTAAGCCCAGACCAATTTTCCGTTAATGCGATGGTGTGTAATTAAAAATATATTTGTATGGCTTTGACAGTTCAGTAAAGGTCTCAGGGTAGCCATGCATGATATTAGTGTCACACGTGTTGAATAGTCTTGTCTTTTTTCATTTGTCATTTGCCATGGGAATCATTTAGCATTTTCCTTAATCCCCCCCTTCAATTACGTGATTTCATTTCACTTTCTTTTTACTTAAAAAGACCTGTGACTGACACAGTGACTACATCTTTTCACATGCACAAGGCGAGTTCATATGTTGATCAGCTTTGTGTACCGATAGTCCCACCTTGATCTTATTATTCCCCATCTCCACCACCAGCAGAGGTAGCAAATGCATAAATTATGAGGAATCCCCTCAAGTATTCTCCCTACAAATGAGCCAATAATCGGTCGTGTAGGTGCACAGCTTGTTGGGTAGCAGAGCTGAGATTTGAACTGGTGCGTCCACCCAAGTGTACCCAGAACATTTCCTCTGTAGTGAGAACGTGCCCGACACAGAACATCGAATGATCGTTACTTGTGTAAAACTCCGAAATTAAATCTCCGAAATTGATATTCCAGAACTTTCCCATGTGTGAAAGGGGAATTATTCGTCTTATTCGAGTGACAACATTTTACCCCAATAACCTTGGAATCAGGACATTCATCTTTTAATCAGTGGCTACTATAAAAAAAACCTCACTGCGTAGGTCTGGACAGACCCTTTACTTACATTCTCAGTCTCATGAGTTACACCACAGTTAAAGTTTATTTATTTAGGATTTCTTTATGTGTGTCATACGTCTGTTACCCAGTTGTCCAAACCAACTGTACAGCCTGAATACAGTCCAATGTAAACAATCAAAATGTAACCAAAATCCAGAAACAGCTCGCAGCTGCAAGTGTTTTTTAAACTGCAAATCAGTATCAATTGCAGCCGTCATTGTAAGCAGATATGAGCAGAAGGTTTGATTTAGGAAAGAGCTGATAAGGGTGCAACCGGTCTTTGTGCTCATTACACCCTAGGAAATGAGACTGGCGCAAAGTGCAGATCAACTGATTCCATTTCAGCATGTGTTCTCAGTTCTCGCTATTATAGTGACATTATTGCAGAAACTGAAAACTGTTCTGGAAAATTATAATTCTGATCACTGACTCTCGGACCAGTAAGGCCTCGGAATAAGAGTTCAGAGTAATTCTATTGTGAGTAGGACTGATGCCAACTTTTTGAAACAGGGGGTGGACAAAATAATGTAAACACCAAAGAAACTGTGATATACATCCCAAAACATTACTTAGTTGTCTAACATTCACTGACCAGGCATAACATTATGACCAATGTGAAACACAATGATTATTCCATCATCATGGCACCTGTTTGTAAGTGGGATGTATGAGGCAACAAGTGAACGAATAATGATTGGTGTTCTGGGGCAAGTTTGTAGTACTTGTAGTAATTCCATCAAAGAGGTGATTTGGTACATTTGTTAGATAGAAAGTTGCAATTGTATATGGAATTACAATGTCTAAAATTAATTCTAGTGGAAAACATTCTAGAAAATACAGGGGTGTCGAAATTTTTGGGCTTAGACAGGCTACTACCGTCAACCACTGTAGCTGAGATCCAGATTTGAATCCTAGCAGAGCTATCTGAAGCCCAGTCATCTTCAGATTTGGATAAAGGTGTAGTTATTCTTTGATGGACCCACAGGAACCCTTACTAGAATAAAGCAGCTGGTGAAAATGAAATTAGGTGGAATATATTATTGATAAGTTTCTTTAAAGCTGAAGTGAAAAGCATACACACACTTGTAGGTCTATTACAGTTAGCGCTTCAATCCGGGTCACAGAGGGCCCGGGACACAGCTGATCCACTTTCTGAGACATTTAAGTATTTAAGAAATAGATCCATGGAAAACCAAAGCTATGCTGTACCAAGATCTCCAACTGCTCCCCTACACCGTACGTACAATCTCCACTTTTGCAAGTACAATATTTGTGTTTCTGTGAACTCAAATGTCACTAGAAAATAAGATTTGGAAATTCTTTCTCTCCAAGCTTTTGCCTCCAGCCTTCCAGAAACCAAACATAAATAAGCACTGTGGACAGAGGTCTCATTATATGTGATGCATCTTAAAGGTCACAGATTTTAATGTGAGTTTCCAATTAATTGGAGAGACTTACTGTGTAAAAAAACTCCCTACTGTGTAAAAAAAACATAATTCACTTAAATGCATTAGGATACTAACTTCCCTCTCTCCAGCATGTAATGTCATTGTCAAAGCTACTAATGTCAAAGCTACTAATAAAGTTAATAATAATCTTCCTAACAATGTTTTGGCCTTACTTACACTTTTAAATTGTCAACTGCAACATTTTCTGCCATATATTGGCTCCAGTTGAGAATTGGGATACATCAAAAATGGCTACCCAAGCAGTAGGTAATGTGGAACCTCTTCAAGGAATTTGTATTTGGGCATTCTCGCATACTGCTTCTGCATACTGTTCAGAATGGAAGTATGCAATTTCGGCTGGTGTTTTTGCTCTTAGTGGCAAGCCAACGCCCATTTAGTGATTTGTCAGCTATAAATGATTCACAGACGCACCTTGAAAATTGAAAGAGACAAGTAGATAATTAATTGGTTTGGTATCCTCTAGAGTAGTTCATGCCCTTATTCATGCTCAGCCTTGTTTAGCCTATTTCATAACACAAGGCAGGAATAGAATTATACAATTCAGTAATTTAATAATACACTCATATAATGGTGTTTTTGAACCAGCCAGTCTTCTAAAAACAAACAAAAAAATGCAAAAGTGTGTACTGTATAGGTGGCATAGCTGGTCAAATGGTGGGATAAGACCAGAGATGCCAGTAAAACCCCACATAGATACAGGACAATGTGTGAAAT
This sequence comes from Microcambeva bendego, assembly GCA_034509265.1. Taxonomy (NCBI): domain Eukaryota; kingdom Metazoa; phylum Chordata; class Actinopteri; order Siluriformes; family Trichomycteridae; genus Microcambeva; species Microcambeva bendego. Next base: position 6,646,845 of record JAYDZG010000028.1, on the reverse strand, counting down.
GTTTCATAGGTGATGTAGGCTGAGGACCAAACTCCCGTCTCTTGACAATTTATATTCTGCATGCTTTGAAATATGAAAAAGAAAACACACCAAGCTGCAAGACCCAATCCTTAGGTCATAGGTGCTTCCATTACCCTCACTAGCCAACCCTTTGTTACCCTTTCTGTACCTTTGCTCTGCCTTGATTTAAGATGATTTGTGACGGCCTGGTAGTCTGTGTGGCTGTGTAAATGAGACAAATGACTGCATTCATGCAACAGATTTGCAATTGTAATTTTCTCAATTCATCCCCAGTCATTTGACATGTAAACACTCTCTACCTAGCAATTTAGCATGCTTTCAACTAGAAGAGCAAACAGGAGATTAAACACTTACAGAACTGCACAAACCAGAGGTGAAAAAGTGCCAACTAAACAAGAGAAAACAAGGGATGTAGTGATTCACCATAAGAATATAATAAATGGTGCTATTGTTTTTTTTACAGTGTGGAACCAGCATTTTTAGGCATTATTTGCACCTACCTCAGAAATAAAATGGCATTTATTATATATCTTCTCTAAAGAGACATAATAAAATGATTTTTGTCATAATTTGTCTTCAATTTCATTTTGATTCATTAAAACAATTGGGAAATTTCTATGAACCCAGTTTCATCAATCATGTCGCATTGTTGGCCCCTGCTGAGTCTGGTTTCCTCCAAGGTTTCTTCCTGTATTTTCAGGGAGTTTTTCCTTGCCACATTCGCCCTTGGCTTGCTCAACAGGGGGGTTTTGGTCTGGTGGTCCTAAACTCTGTAAAGCTGCTTTGTGACAATATCTATTGTAAAAAGCGCTATACAAAAAAATAGGATGTATAGACCAGTGCATTGTATCCATGCCTGGATAAATAGGGAGGGTTGTGTCAGGAAGAGCATCTGGTATAAAAACCATACAAAACCTTCATAACAGCCCCAGCTTCTCTCATGTGACCCCTTGCACAATGTTTTTGAACATTGCTGATCTAAACACTATCTAAGTGTGAAATTTCTCCTAGAAATCTCCTAGACAGTCAGTTGTCTACATGCAGACTTGATTATGTCTTGCCAAATGGCCATGTTGTCCTGTTTGAGAATTACCACACCATTATGGTCAGTGATTTAAGAAAACAGGCAGTAACCAGGAAAGAGTGGTGGTAAAACATGAAAATACCTTAAAATTCATCCATTCATTCAGTCATTTATGTTAAAGGCTTTTTGCTGGATCTTAGTTGCTTAATTCTACTTATTGATCACCTGTATGTGTTAAATCTTTAATCAGTGCTTGTGTACTGAACAGAAAGGCACTTTTTTCAATTTGATTACCTATTTCTAGTTTATTCGGTTAATAAATCCTTTCCAAAGCTCAGGACTAAGCATGTGGATGAACCCTGTGTTGTAGTGGGTGTTTATGTGAGGGAGTATCGACAGGGTTCTCACAGGCATCCGTCACAGACTGGAGAGAATAAAAATGGCAATAACCAGCAGGCTAGTGGGTGGAGGGTTGTCATCAAATCTGGACATGAGGACAAATCAGTTTTATCATTATTGCCCCCAAATGTATGCATCATTTTGCTTGGCCCCTCACAGATCAAAGCATGTAGGAGATAAAGTAAATGCCCAGAGATTAATACCTGTTTTATTTTAATATCATGATATGGCGAAGTGTTATAAATATCTGAAGCAGTTTAATAGACGAAGTTTCAGGGTATTAAATAGAAAGTGGGGCTGAAGCGAGGTATTATAGTCACACAATACTTTAATCGATAGTGTTTTTATAGTTTTTGCACTGCGTCCTCCAAGCTCATATCAATGTAAATATGTCACAGTGAAGCTGACTACTCCGGATATTGTCGGTTATGTTCCAGCAGGATTTAATCCATGATAGACTTTGTTTTGGTAGTTTTGTAGATTTAAACATCTGGAAAATGTCAGTGTAATGTACAGTATACGATGACTGTTTGGCTTTTCTTCTCCAACTTGACTAGAAGTCACAATTTCATGCTCACTTTAATGTGTGTGTGTGTGTAGTTTGCAAACTACCTCAGAAATAAAGTTACTCAGCACATTACACTGTTCAGAGAGATAAAATATAATCACAAATACTTTCATTTACTCCCCCCCCCCCAACAAGGATTAGTAAAAGGAAACTTTGTTAAATTAATAACATATATATATAATAATAATTTATTTTCAATGTTCATATCATATCGCGAACACGGTATCATGAATTATCACATCATGGGTAAGTGTCCTTTCTATTTATCTGGGCTTCAGGTTGACTCGAACCAGCTATCGTCTGATTATTGCTTACATCACTACTCTCAACCAATCGCAGTATCAATATATCCTTGCAGATCATGTAATATAATGCATATCTGAATTGGCACAGTGGTTTCAGGATGCGCTTCCTATTTATCTGGGCTTCAGGTTGGGCTTCGTTACATCCCTATTCTCAACCAATCTCAGTATCAATCCATCCTTGCAGATCATGTAATATCATGCATATCTGAATTGGCACAGTTGTTTCAGGATGCCCTTCATATTTATCTGGGCTTCGGGTTGGCGCTAAGCTTGCATAATATGTCTCCCGTGTGTAGCTTTAGAGTTTAGAGCCACACACCTGACGTATTTTCTGAGAAGCAACAATTAACATTTTAATTGAATTTATCTACCTACATTCAACCAATTAGTAGCTGTTCCATTTCCATTCACTTACCAAAGTGACATACAGTTCGAGTCATTGAGGGATAAGGGACATGCTCAGAAGGGGTTCGAACCAGCTATCTTCTGATTATTACTCCAGTATCTTAACCACTAGGCTATCACTGCCCCGTTCCACTTTTTTTCAGAGAAAAAAATCTGGTATATTTAATCATACTAAGCTAATAATAAATGATGAAAGACTGTGTAAGGAATTAAGTGCAGTTTTATTAATCTCACAAAATCAAATGTAGCAGTAATGGGAAATCATTTAAACCAAAGCTAACAAATCCAAAATGCACAAGGCAAAACACAACAAAAGATAATTGCAGGATACACAAAGATAAAACTTTGCAACTAGCGTTACTGTAATGGCTGTTTATATAGGGTCAATGTTGCCTTCCATGCCGAAACACCTGAACATAATCAGTACCCGGGTGAGCGTGATCTCCGGTGGTGTGAGGGGCCGGAATGTTAATTTGTTGACTATCCACAGAGCACACAGGAATGAGTGAAAGGCCCTTTAATGTTGGAAGCGCTTAGCTCATCTTTAAAAAACTTTATGATCTTCTTCTCCAGGGCTTGCTCACTTTTAGTTTTCCAGCAGTCTTGGTCCTTGGGAAAGTAGGCAGAGGCTGAACCGGCAACCTGAATGTTAGTCTCTGTATGGACCGAGAACAAATTATCAGGTCTAAATTCTCTGTAGGATGGCAAATCTACTGCACATGCTTTGACTCTTCCATGTTTTCATGTCTTTTGTTCTGAAATGATGTCCGAAACGTTCATATAAAGCTTACTTGAAGGCTTTTACTGGGTTTTGACTGGTCTGCTTTGTGGAACAATTTACACAACTGTGATGCACCTTAGTATCAAAACCAGCATTAACTTATTCAGCTTAACTTATTTCACCTGGTGCATCAATGAGCCTTGGAGGCCAATAACTCAGGTGTACCACCGTTTTCATGTTATATAGAATTTCACTGACCGCTTTAATTTAACTGTTGGAAAATGTTTAAGTGTTGGAATAAATAATTAAGTGTTGGAAAATGTTCCACATTACACTGCACTATTTATGTTTGAAACTTCATTTATTTAGGTTATTAGAAAATATGACAAGTTTTTATTATCCTGTAATAGAAATGCAGTGTTGGCAGAGATTTATTGAAAGTTATGTTGTAAATAAGTTACCGAGACACTCAGCCAGCTTGTTGCCGCCTGTATACTGGGTTGTCCACTTGTGGTCGGTGGCCTTACTGCATTCCTCATAGAGCATTGATATTCTCATAAAGGAAAAGTCATAGCCCTGAAAAGTAAAAATGTATTATTTTTATTTGAGTTTTACACTATCAGCAACTTGGGTCCACCTTCCAGAGTAATAGTTCCACCTTCCAGAGTAATAGTTCCACCTTTCACTGTAATAGTTCCAGTAGGTCCACCTTTCAACTTAATAGTTCCAGTAGTTCCACTTACACAACTTAATAGTTCCCGCAGTTCCAACTTATAAAGTCATAGTTTTAGATGCTCCAAACCTAATCATTCTAGAAGTTCCATATTTCACTGTAATAGTTCCAGTAGTTCCACCTTTCACCTTAATAGTTTCAGTAGTTCCACTTTTCACCTCAATATTTACCGTAGTTCCACCTTTCAACTTAGAGGCAGCCATGGCCAGGTGGTTAGATAACTGGCCTTGTGATCAGTTTGTTTCCTAAACCTGACAGGTTATGACTAAAGTGCCCTTGATCAAGACACCCAACCTGTAACTCTTTTGGGTGCCGTATGAAGGGCTGCCCGCCGCTCCAGGCTTGTGTTCACACTGCACCCCAGTGTTCATCAGTGTATATGTGTGTTTTACTGCAAAGATTGGGTTAAAATGCTTAGTGGTGAAAAGAGTATTCTAAATTCTAAAAAATAAAAAAGAAATAATAGTTCCAGTAGGTCCACCGTTCAACTTAATAGCTCCAGTAGTTTCGTCTTTCACCTTAATAGTTCCAGTAATGCCAAACTTTAACCTAATAGTTCTAGAAGTTTCACCTTTCATTAACAGTACATTAATAGTTCCAAGTTTTGTCTAAATAGTTCATGAAGTTCCAACTTTCCACTTTATAGGTCCACTTGTAACTACAGCACAAAAACAATAACTTCTTATGCAGTATCCTCTATGCTTGAAAATATCTGGGCTTACTTTACCCTCAGAATGTTCAAGAAATGATTGTTTAGGTTTTCTGTAAGATTCTCATAAAGATTTACAAAATTGAATTAGTAGGCTGCCTTGTTTTAAATTTAGCAGCTCTGCTTTCTCAGTTTCCTTCTGTTTTGTGCTGCCCATAGCAGACTAATCACTGATACAGCAATCCAAAGTCTGATTATGTCAATCCATAATGTTGTTATTCTTGGGCTTCCTCATTTTTTCTTGTCCTGTCATAACACTTCACTTCATTCTTAGTCTTCACTGTTGTCCTGTGGGTGCCTCATCACATCCCCTGCAGGACCTAATGAGGTTCAGTAGCTACTTTTCTGTTCTGGCTGTTTTGTAAACTTGCTCAGTGGTCATCATCTTCCTCGGTGAGATTATAACCGGTTTCTAATGCACTTGTTCTCAAAAGCTTGAATTTTTCTTCTTTATCCACTATGGCCACTGGACAGACCAGGGTTTTCATCAATCATAGCTTGTTGATGGTGCTGACTTGTTTTTCCATATCCTTGTCAATCTAACTGTCACAAGTATGCCCGTTTACATAGCTGACTTCATTTCACCTACACATTCAGGTGTATTTGTGACTCAAGATGATTACAGAAAATATCAAAACATTATAATCTGAAAGGGATTATGAAGTAATTGTAGGTTCTATGAATATATTAAAACGTTTGATCTATATGGAAACTTCAAACAGCTTCTTTATTTTATTTAAGAGCATCTTTCTAGACATTAAAGGACTCCTTATGGTTCAGATGAGCATGAACATTAAGTAAAGAACCGTTTAAATGATTATTTTTCTCATGTCACAAAAGTCAAAACAACTAATATTAATGTTAATGACTTCACATCTGAAAAATATATAATAATTAAAGGGTAATAAACAAAAAATGATTTAAAAACTTTAGTGGATTGTCATCCTGCATCATTGATTTGGCAAAGTTTTTATGCCGGATGCCCCCTGACACAACCTTCCCTATTTATCTGGGCATGGAACCAACAGTATAATGCACTGGTTTGTTCATCCAAGTGTAAGAGATCAACAAGATTCTCTAACATTTAACACAAAATGTTGTTTGTTGTTCTAATACTGTGTAATGTAATCTCTCTGTCTCCACAAGGTGGTGCTTTCGACTCATGTACCGAGTCCTGGTTTTCCCCGTCTGTAGTGTCCTATTTGCAAAGGTCAAGAGCATTATGGTCATTATTAAATTTTTGTACCTCATTGCACATTGGTTTGCAGAAGCGCCTCTCCTCAGAGGATACGCACACCAGGCCTCCGTTAACATGAACTGCTGGATCTGGGCACTCTGCCGGTATTGCACCCTTACAAACTGCAAGTAAAAAAAAAAATTTTTGGAGAGCAGTTTTAAAGGACTGTGTACTACCTATATGTAGTTTTACTCACTGCCGGCTTGTTGTCTGAAAAAGCCCATCAGTCTGTTCATGTTGTCCAGGATGGATGAGTACTGAGCGGATGTCCATTGGTCAGCCAGAGGCTGAATACACTCATTTGAGACCTGTTTAACAATGCAAATGGTAATGTAATGAGTCGCAAACACTCCATTTTAATTACAGGTTGTGAGGTAACAAAACACGAAAAATGTCAAGGGGGTAAATACTGTTGCAAGGCACTGTACGTGTGGTCTATACTGCCAAAATGAATTGCTCTTTTAATAGTCACATATAGCGTTCTTTTTCATGTCAAACGTTCTGTTTCTTTCTGGTTTGCTTTTAACTCGTCACATAAATTAGTTAGGGTATTTGAAGGGCTGTGGAAATATATGTGGCAAACTGGTTCAAAGCTCAATTAGTAAATTTAAAAAGATGTAGAACGGATGGAACTGAACACAGTCCAAAACATCGAGCCAAGGTGAATTGGAGAGACAAAATTATCCATGTTTGACACTACTGATTAATCTTGTGTAATGAGTAACCACACTGGGTTAGAAATAAATATCCACCAAACTAGATTGTTACTTTTTGGTGTACAAAGTTCTGTTTAGTTCTATAGTCGGTTATAGAATAGAACGCCTTTATTTTGTCATTACACAGATACAGATGAACAGTACAACGAAATTCTTTTCTTCGCATATCCCAACTTTGAAAGCCGGGGTCAGAGTGCTGGGTCAGCCATTGTACGGTGCCCCTGGAGCAGTGAGGGTTAGGGGTCTCGTTTAAGGACCCAAGCAGAACCAGGATTTGAACCCCCAATCTCTGGTTGATAGTCCAAAGCTCTACCCACTAGGCTACCACCATCCCATAACAATAGCAGAGGATGGTTTCGATCCATCGACCTCTGGGTTATGGGCCCAGCACGCTTCTGCTGCGCCACTCAGCTTATAATAGTTAATTTAATAAAAAAAAATCATTATGGCCACAAGGAGAACATTCAAAGTTTGTGGAATTGAACTCAGATCTACCTGTGCCACTCATTGCACCACCACCCTGCCCCAAATTGAGATCACTTATGTTTAATTGACTGTGTTATACTTGATGAATAGATTTTCCTTTATTTTGTTTGTTTATTTTTGCACATGTTGACTCAGCAGATTTTGGCTCAATACTTTATATTTATTTTCCTAACTTTGAATAATATTGGCAGTGGTACCATGAGTTTTTCTGAGAACTCCTTGAAGGACCAGCGAGGTGAGGGGCAGTCAGTGGAATTCATCCGGGTATAGAGCTCACTTTGAGCTGAACCTGAGAAGAAAGCTTCAGACACACACAATAATGATCACACCATCACTGCTGTCTTCTCATAAAAATAGTATTGTTAGAAGAGTTCAGTATGTTTTCTATTTTGGTATGTGACTTTCCATTGAAAGTATGTTAAAATCTATTAAAAATTAACAAATGGTGGCTTTAATTTGTAATAAAGGAGCCTTATTCACGATTGTACATTTTGTGGAGCGCTTCCTCTGGTGCAGCACTAAATAAGGTGCTCACTAAAGTTAATGACCCACACCTGTTGCTGCATTATTTAACGTGCAGCCAAGAGTGTGGTGTCGCACCTTCAGACTCATTGTATGGTTTGCAGCATCATGGTTTTTCGAGGTTTCTGGTATCATTTGCAATGGGTTTTTTAACAGTTTTAAAAGTTATTTGCTTCTCAGAGATGCATAACATTATTTCATGTTTATAATTTGGTGGGAAACAGTGAGAGTGGGAGGAGTAATAATTGGTCATGTCTGAGAGAGCTGATGTTGTAGATGTGTAATTGATTTCATTCACTCCGTCTATTAAAATTTTAAACGACACATTGCAAAATTCCCACTGCAAAGGCTGTTTGACCTAAGCAGGCCTGGCTAAATAATATTGTATAAACATTGAACATACCTAAAGCGAAGAAGAACGTCTTCATGTTTTGTGGTATAGCTGTCATTTTACTTGTTTTCCTGGAAGGTTTCCTCTGCCTGGTTAGTAGCAGCTTGCTTTAATACTCTTCTTGCTGGTAGAATACACTTTTACAGAGATTTGTTTTTTACCATATTACATAAGAGGCAAACACTAAGTGACCTTTGATGAAAATGGGATTTTGTAACAGTATGCTCAGCCAACCCAAACATGCTCATCTCTTTGTCACTCTCTAATAAACATGGTGAAAGATTATCTGCTATATATGTACAACCCAAAATAAGTGGGGACAATGTAAAATGCAAAAACAATGTGAACACAGTATTATTTATATTTACTTTGACTTTTATTTGATTGCAGACAGTGTGAACCCAGGATATTTCATGTTTTCATTTGGTACTATTCAGACTGTTATCAGCAAAGTCCAAAAGTCAAGGCGTGTCATGGTATGGGGTTGTGTCAGTGCCCTTGGCAAAGGTGATTTACACTTCTGTGATGCAGCATTAATGCTGAAAAGTAGTAAATGCTTTACAGTCCAAATTGTTTTACAATGTTTTGCAGATTGGAAATGCTAGAATGAAGGTCTATTAATAAATGAAATGAGGTTGAGCAGACAAAACATATCTCAGGTTCACACTGTCAGCAATGAATTTATGTATTTATTTTATTTACTAGTAAAACTTGAATTGAGAGCTACAGAACAAATGAATCAAATACAACAATTAAACAGAAATGCTTTATTTTTTTATACAAAATATGTTGAATGCCATTCAATAATCCCTCTATAACACAGCTGTTCATCAGCATTGTTGGGCTCAGATATAGTTAAAGTTCACTCCTTTTTGCAGAAATGAGCTTAGCAAGACTATTATTTTTTCTCAGCGAGTTGTTTGTGTAAGTCTGTGTGCATATGTGTGCGTCTGTTTGAAAGTGTACGTGTAGGTGGATGAAGCTCTCAGTCTTGGCTCAAACTGGAAGTAGCAGGTGGGGGAGCTGGCTATTTTGGCAGGATTTCTCTCATTCGCCCTACCTCCTTTCTTTCTATCTTTTTTTTTGGACTGTCATACCAGCAAAAGAGACAAGAACAGCTAAATCTGCCAGAATTCATGCTTAGCTGCCCTGTGTTGGAATACAACCTCTGCCCTAATGGGAATACACCGCTTAGTAAAATATTTTAGGCACAATGGTAACTCTTGCATAAAAAAGAAAGAAAATAATTATTGTTTTTTACCTAATTTATAAAAAACTACCAGCATTATTCAATGTAGGCTTAAGATAATCTTTGAGTACTGCTTTATCCTGATCCTGAAAAAGTATTAAGAATCTATTAACTTCACATTTTATTAGGTTACAGCCTTATTCCAAAATGGATTAGTAATTTCCCTAAAATACAGACAATACCCCATAATGACAAAGTAAACAATATTGTTTGGAACTTTTCTAAATGTATTAAAACTAAAAAATCACTTGAACATCAGTAGTCACAGCATTTTCCATGACACTCAAAATTTTTGACATTTTGATTTAAGTCCACCTGATTGGACATGATTTGAAAAGACACAATGACACATCTTAAACTAAAGCTTTCCAGTTCTAGCCTTCAAATGTGTCTGGTTCAAAGTAAACATTTTACTAAGGTTTAGTCTTGCTTAGTATCCCCACCATTTAAGCTGCCCACTACAGCTAGCAGACGGACATCACTAGCTGAACTTATGAACTGATTTTCTCAGCTAGACAGAAACTGAATGTATTATTGGCAGACAAAAGTTTATTTCACAGTGATGTTTTAAACTGTACTCTGCAAAATAGCACTCCTCAGCAAAGGCTACCATACCTGCTGCTGACAGGACTCTCCGGGGTCTTCACACAGACTTTGCAGAGGGAGATCACGGACACTCCAGAGACTTGCTTCTCACAGCAGAGCCTCTTGTAACCGAAATGCTTCCTGACAGCAGAGCTTCTTGCTTACAGTCAGCATTTCAGTGCAGTTATTAGACTTGCACCAGCTGGTGATGGCCACATCTCTACACCTTTGGGAACCGATGTCTGCTTCTTTGCACAGACTTGAATTTGTAGATTTACTCTCCCCATCACTGGCTTGAAAGCCTAAGCAACAGGTGACTAGCTTTGTCATTTTTGTGGAATCTAAATGACCTGTAATGGTCTTAAAATTAACTGCAAAAAAGTACATAAACCATATAGAGTTCATAATGTATGTAAAGTTTATTGTGGTACCCAGGAAGTGCCTGTATTCCACATCCACACTAGATAAGTGTTTTCACATGTAACTTGGGTGGTTTACCAACTTGAGTTGAGAAATATCTACAAATAATTCCAAAATGTCCAAGAAGAGAAAATCAATGCATATAAGGCAATTTAATGAATGATTGAATGAAAAGCAAATTCATGGTTGTGCTTTTAGTTATGAAGCCATGTTACAGATGAAGGATAATAATATAGATTAGACTTAAAATAGAAATGTGGCATTTTTACTCTAAACACGAATGTATCTACGCTAAATTTAGTAATCACAGCAAGATACTTTACTAACAACCCTTTAAGGGCCACCATGGTGCTAATGTTGCACTCGGTGAAAATAAGTGCGACACCTCTGGCTTAAACTACTTTAAGCTGCATAGGTAAGTTTAAATTCAGGGATCATAAGTATTCAGTCTGATAGGATACCTCGACATCATTTGCTTTGAATTACACTTCATGGAGAGTTTATTCAAACAATTAAATGCTAATAATGGCTTTGCTAAACTCCCTTGAGGTTGAAGATTGACTGGTGCTGTAGTAAAACATTGAGAGGTTCAAACATTGCATTATAGAATTACTAATTAGCTCAGCATTGGTTTTTTTAAAAAACATTCAGTTTGCACCTCACAAATCTTAAAGTTTTAAGGCAATTTTAACGATTTCTGAGTCTGTTCTTTTTCTTAAGATTCCTCTCTCCACATGGAGTTTTTATAGGGGACAAGCCAATGCCCATTCTATTCTGATTGGTCAGTGAAACTAATGATCCACAGCTGCTCCTTCAGGTGTAATGTACTGGGCATTTATGTATCTCCATTGTCATGTCTAGCCCATCATTACAGATTTGAGAAACACTATTTTAGGTTTCTTTACTTTACTAATTAATTAAAAGCAGATGTTTATGGTAAAAATACACTCAGTCAAAAATATAAATATGGCAGCCTAGGACACCTTTATCCTCCATGAATGCAGATGTTGGTGTGAAAACCACGGCCTAATCTTTGGTTGCACTTTTTGGGGGTTTTGAGTCTCGACCATGACATGTAAAAAATAAATCACTTACCTTTTGTGAGTAAATAAATAAACTTGGCTTGCCTTGATGGTTAGAGTGTGTAGCTCATGATGGAAGTTACATTTCGGGAGCTGGCTTGGTGGGTTTTTTAGGTGTGGAAGGAACTCTCGACTGATTTGAGAATGAATCCATCTTTGCAAATCATGTACACTCATACATGCTGATTGTCCTTTCGGGCTGAATGGGATCTTCCAAAAAGACAATGCGGTATGTCACATGGTTAGAAATGTCCTACAGTGGTTGGAAGAGCAGGACTGGCCCCTAATTCCCCAGACTTGAGCTCAGTCGAGCATCTTTTGGACCACCTTCATTGTCATGCACACTCTATGGATGCTCTCTACATCCTCTCCAGCAACTGTGGGATACACTGCAGTCAGCATGGCTCCAGATACCTGTGCCAACCTGCCAGGAGTTTATTGAGTCTAGCTGCTGTTCATGCTGCACACAGCGGTCACTGTGAATATTTGTTGGTGCTCATGATAATGTGACTCGACAGTGTTTTTATGTCAGTGTTTTAAAAACGACTTTTATGTATATTAATCAAACTGTGGGTACGGAGTAATTCTTCAATATAACACACAGCATGTAACTAAATTTATTAATTTATTACAACAGGCACAAAAATAACAAGACAAAAACCCTACAGATGTAAGACCTAGCTTGTTAAATAGTTTTTTTCTTATATCATTCTTCTAGCAATGTAATTATCTGCCTGAACAAGAAGAAAAATGATTTACCCCTTGTGCTGGACTAGACTAGGAGAGGGAATGTCTTGTTTTTTCTACATCTCTTTCTTTGTTTGAGTGGGTGAGCTGAATGCACAGCATGTACTGGTTAAGACAGAGGAGCAAACACAGAAGCTAATGAGAGACTGAAGCCCAGATACAGATTAATATTTAAAAGAAAACAGTACAGTCCCTGTGGTGTTGATTGAAGAAAGGCTAATCGCAAAAGTTTACTTCTGGTCTATTGAACACAACTAATGTGCAAGCTTTTTTGTATAATTTAGCCTTAATAGTTTTGCGTAGTAATGTCTAAGCCCATATACAAATATACCTGTACACACAACATTTTCATACATAAAACATGCACCCATATTTGTGCAAACTATATACAGTATTGTAAAAAGTAAATAGTGAGTAATCATTAGAAGGAGGTGTTGGTCTAACATCCTAAACCTAAATCCTCCATGTGCTCACATACATTAATTTTGATTATTATAACTGACAACTACTGAAAATCCCAAATGCATTATCTCAGAAAATTAGAATACTGTTAAAAGGTTCAATATTGAAGACACCTGGTGCCACACTCTAATCAGCTAATTAACTCAAAACACCTGCAAAGGCCTTTCAATGGTCTCTCAGTCTAGTTCTGTAGGGTACGCAGTCATGGGGAAGACTGCTGACTTGACAGTTGTCCAAAAGATGACCATTGACACATTGCACAAGGAGGGCAAGACACAAAAGGTCATTGATAAACAGGCTGGCTGTTCACAGAGCTACAAGCAGATTAATAGAGAGGTGTAGTGAAGGAAAAGATGTGGTAGAAAAAAGTGAACAAGCAATAGGGATAACTGCACCCTGGAGAGGATTGTTAAACAAAACCCATTCAAAAATGTGGGGGAGATTCACAAAGAGTGGACTGCAGCTGGA
>JAYDZG010000028.1:6607762-6623561 GCA_034509265.1 Microcambeva bendego | reverse complement strand
GCAGTTTTGTAGATTATCTGACCGTCTAGCCACCACAATTTGGCCCTTGTCAGACTAGCTTTAATCACTGACTTGCTTAACCCTTAACACATAAATTTTGAGGATAAAATGTCAACTTGCTGCATCATATATCCCACCCACTAACAGGTGTGGCATGACTTTTCACCCAAAAAAACAACTATTGCGACAGGCATGTATATGAAATAAATAATATTGCATGTTTTGGTCGTTGTCGGCCCACAGAAGGAAATGTTAGTTGACATGCTAGTGTATTGTGCCACCTCATCCCATAAGTTTGAAAAGCATTCTTCTATCTGTGTCAGCTTAGTAAGTGAAAACCTATGTACTCTCTGTCTAAGTAGTGACTTCGAATAACCTGACTTACAAGTAGATGACTTATTACAATAAGTTCTACTAAAATAGCTGAATAGGAATGCTGTTAGAGAGAAATGTATCTCATTAGGTTTTCAAACACACCCATGATCATGCAACCAGTGAGAAGCTGGCATTGCATGTATTTCCTACACCCTCTAATATCATGTATGCTTCCTACAGTTTAAATTAGATCTATTTTGTTTTCTCAGTTCCTCAAATGAATGAGCACCTGCTAGCTTGTATAGAACAAAAGTCATGAAAAAAACTCACTTACTGGGAAAAAAACTGAATAAAGTTGTACTTTATTAATGAAGAAGTATTGATTCATTGATCTATCATTCTTTGAAACAGATGGTAAGTGCTTTCAGAGCAGCAATGTGAAAAGAAAAGGGATTTGCATATTGGCTTGGCGTTGGGTCCCAATGGTCGAGCACGATCATTACAGGTCAAGACATGGCTTGTAATGAAGACAGATGTGGCAGTGATGACAATGATGTTCAGATACAGCTTTGTTACTGGTTGTTTTAGTTGCTGCAGCATCCCATATTAGTCAGATATTCTGATGAATGAACCTCTTTATGTCCTGACGCTGACGGCTGCTGTGTCTATTGGATCATTATGCTGCAACTGTAGTTAACTTGCATACTTCTCTAATGACACACACAAGCAACTGGAAACTATGAAAAATAGCCATGAACAAATGATATATGGCCACTGACGGCAAGGATTTATATCAGACAGAGAAGATTCTGTTTCCGAAGTAAAGATAATGCAATTAATCCAGAATAGTTTCATATTTGGTCTTGTTAATGTAATACATTCAGAACTTTTACTCTTGTCTATATAGTTAGAGGTTAGGCTCTTCTGGCATTACCAATGGATTCTGTAGCTGCTAATAACAGCTGTCTAATATACACCATAGCATCTCGAATAAATTTAACACTCAATTTTAAAAACACAGGTCAGACCTAACATCAGACCAACTTCAGTTATTGGATCAGAGCTCCACCGTTCCTTCCTTGGACCACTTCTGATAGATTCTGACCACTGCAGATTCGGAACGCCCCTCAAGAGCAGCAGTTTTGAAAATGATCTGACCCAGTAATCAAGACGTCACAATTTGGCCCTGGTCAAACTGTAAAACTTTGAAGATAAAAGACAAATATTTGAAGGTAACTTAGTAGGAAGGATTATAAGGTGTCATAGATTTCGAACAGCTTCTTTCTTGGGAGCGTGCACAAGGTGGCGTTAAATTCTGCCTAGGTAGAGAGCTCACAAAATGTTTACATGCTGCATGATACCCATGAACAGGTACATCAGATACAATTCAAGCTATTCTATCTAACTCTGTGTTAAGCTTCATGCACGGCAACAGCTCTAAAATCTAAAATGCTGTAATTAAGGCATGGTTCATATAAGCACCTCTATAACCCACTCATCATTCTTAAGTGGAACACCAGACCATCGTAGTTATCCTCAGTAAATGTGGTTATCTATTGTAATGAATCAAATTTTAATATGTAGAAATAAAGAAATAGGTAGCATAAACACTTTCTTGCAAACTTCCAAATTGCAAACTATATTAAACAAAAGTACATGAACCTGCAGCTATTAAATGGAAATTGTTGTTACAGGAAATGAGCTCTCTATAAGAGGTGAAACTTTGCGGTGTTTTGTCCCTGTGTTCTGCTTCACACTCTAAATACAGAATCTAGCGCCCTGGCTCTAGCACTACAGCTTCCTTCCTTTACGAACCAGTGGCGTCAGATATAAGTGTTTTTACCGCCAGTGTAGTTCAGTATATAAATGCATGTTGTTTTCTGACTCAAATGTGATTGGGAACTTAGCATGCAAGATTCAAGTCAGCTAAAGACTCTTTTCCTTAAGAATCACTGGCAGGACCTTCTTCTCTCGAGCAGATCTCAGCTGAACTATAGAGCAGCAAAGCTAAATAATCTAGCCATTGTCAGGAGGCAGACAGAAGTAAATTGAAATGGTTCACAATCGCCTTCTGTGTGTGTGTGTGTGTGTGTGTATGATTGTGTCTGTATTTAGCTAAAGCTCAGACTCTCTTGGTTCTCAGTAAATCAGTCAGTGGGCAGCTAGAGTAAAAATGTAACCCAAGCACATTTATCCCACTTGGAATCGATGCTAACTGGTATGATAATGTAATGTGTAGACACTGCTACATAGTGAGCTGATACGGGACGCCTGGGCAGATGGAACCATCAGGTAGGGCTGCTTACTGGCACCGAAAGAGAAATAAATCAGTAATCATAAATTAACTGCATATATAAGAAACATGAAAGTACACAAAGCATTGCATGTTCATATTCATATTAAAAATAGTCAGAATTTTGTCGGCCCACAAATAAATCAAATAGTCAAATAAAATGTATTTGATTATGTCTCAGTTATAAAATAATGTCGAGTGCACACTACATAACAAACAACAGACCAGTCGTCAAGCAAAATTGTGTACAACTAGGCATAGGCTGTATAGAAATGTCCATAATACAATTAGGTCTATTATCAATTATGCATTTTCAGTGCTGATACATAAATAGTAAATAATATGTTTCTTCCATAAACCCTTCTATGAAATAATTACACTAGTCTATTGAATCCATTAAGAGCTTCTATCTGAAAGATAACCCATGTAAACATGCTCTCTGTGTTATGGAGCTTGCACTGGAATAAAAACTATGCAATTACTAGTCATGAATTCAGGGATGTAATGATCCATTCCCTGACGCAATACGATTCACAATAAGACTACGAATAATTATTACGATGTTTCCTTTATTATTTCTCTTTAAAAATACAAATAAAATACTGTGTTTTCACTTATCTTTTATTGGCAGCCAGGTGTATAGCGCAGGTGATGTCAGGCAGATTAGGTGTATAGTTTTATTGGTCGTGGCTACCTGAGTTTCTAAATTAGATCAACTGAATACTGATAAATGCTAAAATATGCAAGTACGGATGGTACTAAAAATCCCCCAGAACCTTCAGCTGCATTATTCAGGACCTTGTTCGGGGGGTACAACAGTGGTGACCTGGTGGTGGTGTTGTGCAACCTTCTGATTACTACTTTAGTATATTAATGACTGAGCTAACACTGCTTATAACTGAACCTGTCAAGAAAAAAATGTAATCGTAATAAGTTCACACTGACCTGTGTAGTACAGAGTATAAAGCTTTTTTAGCTCAGTCTTCTTGTTGACACTGAGCTCGGGCAGTGCCAAGGCCACACTGAAAATGTTCGAGTACTATGAAATCATATCCTGTCTGAATTTCCTGCTTACACAGAATAAACCTACCAACCAAGCTATCTCTCTCTGTCACTGATTAGATTTGATTTTAGAGGCAGAGCTTCTTTTTGCATCTATAAATGTGACATTAGTAAAACAGTTGATGCAAACGTCACCAGAAAAATCATTTCTCTACTTGAAGGGATTATTTGTCAGTCTCGTGCGCAACCGAATTTGAGTGCTAACGCTCTGTAGCGAAAGCTCTTTACATTTCAGAACAGAAATCACTCATATTAAAGGCGCCGACTCCTTTTTACCCCTCTCAGACATATTTCCAGTCGTTCTGTGGTTTCGATCAGCGGGGAGGCGCGGAGATGCTGCACAAATCATCGCTTTTATTCCTCCTCACCGCGTCGAAGCTTTCCAGCAGTAATGGCTGTTTGTCATGCGATAAAAAGGCATTTCCCACTTAATGCGCCTTATTGTGTAAAAGGTCACGTTAATGGGTGGCATTTCTGAATCAGAGTCAAAACAAAATAGCATGGAGACGCGAACAGAAACTAGAAAATGAGCGTTTCCAGCTGAACCCTGGACTCGCTGATAAAACCTACTTCTCTGAATGCAAATTAGTATGTAGAGCAGTTGCAGAACAATAGCTGATCGGTGGTATGTTTTTCAGTGGACTGCACAGCATTTTAATGAAATGTGACGCTGTCACAAACATTTTTTGGTACTTTACATGGAAATGAGAGAGAGAGCATTGCACACATGGCCAAAACATAATGTGTACTATTGACCTCTGGTCACATTTGTTGTGTGTCTTGTATGAAGGTTCTTTAAGCATTGGATCATTTTAATAAAAATGTGTATAGCCACTGATGTGCCTCTAAAAATCATCTTCCCCTTAAAGCTTCTTTCGGAGTTTTTCTTCAAGAGCTGCAGTTTTAGAGATGCTCTGACCCAGCCAACTCGTGCAAATCTTTACACTGACCCATTTTTTCTGCTTCTAATACATAGACAAGCTGTTAGTTGTCTATGGATAATCACACAAAGGTCAGCAAACTGAGCACTACAAAACCTTCTTACTACAAAACCTGCAGGCCATAAACCAATGATCTCAATGAGTTAGCTAGAACTTTGCCAGTAATAATTGTGTTTCAGCAGCTTTTACTTTATTGGTCAACTTATTTTGGAGGTTTTTGGAAAACTTCTAACTATATAGACAAATTTCCCTCAAGCAAAAAGTGACAATTTGACATCAACAGTAGAAGCTGCTACACATGTAGACTTACCTTTGCGGGTTCAATGACTTATGTACACTTTAAAACTTGTCTTAAAATCTTAGTCAAATGATAAATTGCAACAAAGTAGATTTTAATAAGGTCTTGTGGGAATAATACCCAATATGCACTCAAGCTAATTATGCTAATGAGATCACTGCACGGACTGCTCCTGGTAGAAGCTTTTATTAAAACCTCAGGGGTACCTGTCAAAATTTGATTTGCAGATTCATCCCGGGTTTAAGGATTCGGAAACCCAGAAAGACAGACTGTACCACGGATACAAATTAAAAAAGATATTTTCATTCTCGGCTGTGTGGCTCATTGCTTTTTCACTGCTATACAAGGAGCTTCTAATAAAACACTTATTGCAGCGATGCTCGAAACGAACTCATACAAGAAAGAGAATATTGAACTGTAGAGCAAATGAGCGCTCTGGGAAAAGTTTGCAATAAAGGAAGGAATCTTATCTTTTTCAATTAATGCAGTAGGTGTTTGCTTTTTTCATGGCTGGAGAATGGGGGGTGTGACTGGACCCTATAGGGGTGGCTTAAACACTCGGAATGTGGGTAGCATGACCTCAAATTCCACATATGCACACATTTGGTGGGTGCTGAAGCCTATCCCAGCTTTTCATTAGGCGCAAGGCACACAGAAACATCCTGGCTACACAGGGCAGACACTTACACACATTCACCTACAGATCAATGCAATGTCTCCAATTAAAATGGCTGCATGTTTTTGGACTTTGGGAAGAAACCCAAGCTGCAGGAGGAAACCCACACAGACACTGATAGAACATGCAAACAGCTCCACACAGAAAAGACCCAGATTGGCCACAGGGCCGGCTTGCTGCAAGATGACGATGCTACAGCTTCTGATACATGTAATACATTGTAATAAATCAAGTCCCTACAACAATGATAACACCATTCACTTTGTCTTGCCCTTCCCAACCAGCAGACTGGAAGCCAGTTTTACCTGCTGTAGGCATTAGACACCTGTGCCTGCTAGAGGGCCAGCCGCAGCCTAGTGGTTAGGGTACAGGATGAGTAATCTGAAGGTCACCGGTTCAAACCTTATCACTGCCAGGTTGCTGCTGTTGGGCCACTGAGCAAGCCCTCAACCCTAATTGCTCAGACTGTATACTGTACTGTAAGTCGCTTTGGATAAAGGCATCTGCTAAATGCTGAAAATGTAAAATGTAAAAATGTAGAGGGCGGCAAGTCAACAACTAGCAGAACTAAAATTCTATCCCGTGAGCTTAGAATCTCACCTCTGTGTTCTAGCAGATTTATCCACATTATTAACAGCTCATTCACAGGGGTTTTGTAAGAAACTCTGGCATTCATTTAGAGACATTAGGAAATAAATGATGTGGGTTGGTGAACATCTTTACTTCCAATTCAAAGCAAATGTACTTTTATTAAAGAGCTACAATGTCACATCAATTGACACCACTGATTAGGAAACATATGATTGCTTATCTGAAATGCAAACCTGGTTTCCATATTGACCACCACAGTTCTAATTTAAAGTGAAATATAGTTCAGGGTTTTTGTGAAACACCAAGAATCCATTACTGTCTGGGCTTCGCTTTTGACCATACGTCATATGAACAATGGCTAAGCTATGAAAAGGTCAGCGACAAGCTGGGTCCAATGCGTACATTGAATGCAGAGACGAGCGGTAAAAAATGAGCCTCAAATCAGTAAATCTGCACGCTGCATGCTGCTTAAGATAGCGCAGCGCTCGGGTCGGCGCCTCTCTCTACAGGAAACAGTAGAATAGCCTGTGCAAAATTGGTTTTGCCGTGTATCTTGTGAATGCAGCCTCATAGCCTGCAGGAGTCAGTAAATAAGCTCATTTATTTTGGTGGCATTTTGCTCATACCAAAGCTGTTTTATATTTATACATGGGGACCTGTTGGCACAGTAGGATGAGTGCCGCACAGCACTGGGCATTTGGTTTAAAGCTTACTTCCAGTCACTGTCTATGAAAATGTTAATCCCACACCCCTGGTGGTTGCCTTTTAGCACTTCGGATTCTTTTTGAAAGCAGGACAGTGGTGGCCTTGCAGATAAAGATTTGGACTATTAATCAGAAGATTGCCGGCTAAAACTCACACTCTTGGTTATGCCACTGTTGGGCTTGAGCCAGGCTCTTAACCCTGTCTGCTCCAGGGGTGCCATATGATGGCTGACCCTGCATTCTGACCCCAGCTTCTAAACAAGCAATTGAAACAACTGAATTTTTCAAGCACATATACTGGTTTAAACTAGCCATACAGTGAAACTTGGTAGGTTGGTGGGTTGGTAGACGGATAGAGAGATATATGGATAGATGGATGAACATCCTTAGAGAATATCTCCTCCAGAGCACAAACAACATTAGACTTGGGGGCAAAAGATCAGCTTTTAACTTGGCAGTACAATACTGACAACATGAGGCAAGTCTCTGAATGTCCTTGAGTGATTTTTATTCCTACAGGATTCTAAACAAACACAAAAAGGCACAATGATTCTACTGTGTGAACATGGTTCAATAAAATGGAAAAATGCAACACAATTTATCTTTTTGTTTAACCTTTTACAAAAACACATTACATACGAATTTACCTACACTGATCAGGCCTGACAATATGACCACTGAAAGCTGAATTGAATAACACTGATTATTTCTACATCAAGCCACCTGTTAGTCACTGGAACACATTAGGCATCAAGTAAACATTTTATCCTCAAGGTTGATGTGTTGGGCAAACATAAGGATTTGTTTGAGTATGACAACGGTAAGATTGTGATGGCAAGACGAGCACCTCCAAAACTGCAGCTCTTAGAGGGTGTTTTCAGTCAGCAGTGGCCAATCTTTATCAAAATAAGTGAAAGAAAGGAACAGTGGTAAACCATTGACTAGGTCAGCGGTGGCCAAGCCTCATCGATGCAGGTTGGTGTGAATAAATCAAATGTGGGAGCAATTGTAAGAAAAATGGAAGACATACAAAACCATTGATAATCTCCCTCAATCTGGGGCCCCATGCAAGATCTCATCCCCTGGGGTCAAAATAATCATGAGAACGGCGAGCAAAAATCCCAGAACTACACGGAGGGATCTGATGAATGACCTGCAGAGACCTGGGACAAAAGTTACAAAGGCTACCATCCGTAACACACTAACACACTATAAATCCATATGCATTTCACTTTTTTCTCTAATGTGCCTGGTTCATTACCAAGCAGAGCAATTTGTGTATATAAACATACTTACTGTAACAGTACATGACACCAAAGAATCCAATAAAAAGTCTAATGATTACCATGTTTCAGCAGGGTGTAAACATCCTACATTAATCTTCTTCATGTGCTTTTATCACACAAGCAACACTGTCCATCTTGAGCCGGTTTCCAACATTTAGGTCAAACCATCTAATATTCAAGTGTGCAGTTTTGACGTGCACTATGAATAGCTCACCAGTGTCAGAGAACGAGGTGTAATGAGATCAGTGACATTTCTCACAGTCAGAACTAGCCTTCCAGCTAATAGCATCTTTACTCTGTAATACTGGTGCATTAGCGTGTATATTAAAAGCAATGAGAGAGAAAATGCAAATCTCTTCTGCTTATGAATTTTGTCCACTAAACACTGGTTATAGTGTGAACAATTTTAGCCTAAGATTATACAATAGCAAAAGCAAATGGTTTGACTCCCCTGGATTCAAACGTGAACCATTACAGATTAGTGAGTGTTTGTTTGGAATAAACAATACACTCTACCCACAATGCAATGCAATTCACAATACTGGGTTCACACTTTTCCAGATTTTTTGTCAAATAGTCAAATTATGACAAAGTTTCCATTTCTTACTTTTGGGATTTAAAAATTGTAACAGTGAATTTGGCTGGAGTATTTCAAACCTGATGATGAAAGTATTTGTTTCTATAAATAAAAAATAAATAAATTTGGCTAGAACCTGGCAACCCGGCATGCGCTAGGCGGAAACCTGTGTTTCATTCCCAGGTGGTCTGGTCTGGGTCCTTTCTCTGCTTAGTTTTTTCATGTTCTAAATAATAATTTAAACAACATGGATATTCCACTAGTACACCAGCACTGAGATTCTGAAGTACTTGGTTTAACATGTAGACATGTTTATGATGAGGCAGGATGCCCAGTCTATGTGGCATGGGTCTTCAAATGTTGTGTTTGCATCCTGAGTGGCATATAGAGAGAAACCTATGCAGACTAAATAGATGAAAAAGGGTTCCGCTAAGAGCTAACTATGGGTAGTAAAAAGTGTGGTGCCAATCGGGGATCCTTCCACAGTGGAAGAGAAATTACACTGAATTGAGAGAAAAATAGGAGTAAATGCATTAACTAAATAGAACAAAAAAAATCAGGCAGAGGTGATGTATACCGCATATGCCAAAGTACGGTATCCAATTAATCTTGATGGTTTAATTAAATAAGCCAGTGTTCGTGAAGTCATCACTTGACAATTGGAATTAAAGTTTCCATCACTGTTGCAGACGGTGCATTTGTCTAACACTTAGCTGACCACACAGTACCGGTTTCTCTGCTCTTATCTTGCCCTCCTCTGCTGTTGACATTTGACTGGTTCTATTTATTATGTAAATTGAAAGCTCTCAGTTCTTTTAAAGCCTATTAGGCCCTGGATAGCTGTAAACACAGACCTTGTGTAGGTTTGGCTGAAAAGAAGGGGGTATTTAAAGAGTCTGAAAATAACACTGATTAATCAATACTATTTAAAGTCTGTCTGAATTTAAAAGGTTGATAAATGATTCTCTGATTGACTCATATTGCTGTATAAAGCATAGTATGTGTTACAACTTTCCAAATACCATGCATTCAATTGAATTCAATAAGATAATTTCCATAATACTTCTGAAAATGCCCAATTACATCTAGCACAGCTCACAGTAGGGTCATTTTTGCAGGTAAAAGGCATTTAAATGTTTCAATCGATTTAGGGTTCTGATTAATTACTCATTCATTTGATCTGATTTAACTGGGAAGAGCAATTTGCTAGGCATAGAACACTGAAAATATAATACAAAACTTCTTATGTAGGCTAAAACACCAACCAGACCCTTACAAAAGAAGTGAAAAACAGTGTCTCTCCCTGTCACTTGTTAGTGGCTGGTATATAATAGACAGCAGCTAAACATTTTCTCCTCAAAGTTGATTTAAGAAGCAGAAAAAAATGATTTTAGGGAGTTTGACAAAGTGTAATCACAAATTTGGAGGGCCAAACTGTAACGACTAGACGACTGGGTCAGAACATGGCCTCAACTGCAGCTCTGAGGGGTTCCCGGTCTGCAGTGGTCAGTATCTATCAGAAGGAACAGTGGTAAACAGCGGTTGTCACAAGGTCAATGGCAACCTTGTTGATGCATGTCAGAAACGAAGGCTGACCCATGTTTTCCGAATCAGACGAGCTACTGTAGCTCAAACTGCTGAGGAGGTTAATTCTGGTTCTGACAGAAAGCTGGCAGAATATGCATCACAGTTAAAGGCTGGTGGTCATAATATTATGTTTGATCTGTGTAGATTACCTTCATGTGGAACCAAATGTCTACATATTTTGCTGGTACACTCTTCATTAACCCTTTGCGTTTCAAATTGACCCGTCTTGAGGTTTCAAAATCATGACCAAGTGTACTTATTGAACCATGATCTGTGGGAGCTAAAATACAAAAGTGCACTAAATATTAATTGACATGGTTAGTAATTGAGCTAATAAAGAGATACAAACATTTATTGGGATTATCAATGCTTAGACAATAAGTACTGTAAGATGAATTGGATAAAAGGCTGAAAATATAAATGGTCCAAGAAGGGACGAGCTATGACACCAAACTGCCGACACCAAAGTACGTAAAGGATATAGCAATGATGCATACAGTGGTTCCAATCACAGATAATTTTAATATTCTTCATTAGATTAATGTCCTCTTAAATGTATGGGGCTGCCCGGTTCCAGTCCAGTCAAACCACCAATTTTAATTCCTGCCCACCATTAAAATTTATGCGTTTCTCACCCTTATGGATAAATAATTAATCAATTTTACTTGGGAACATTATTCCTGCTACTGAGAAGAACAAAACAGGTGGGTTAAGCGAAAGATAACAAATCCTATTTCTTTAATATTACAGTCTAGATGTGACCAAATGCAAATAAAGCTACGCACAGGAAAAACTGTCAACCTTTGAAGACCTAATGTAGACAACGTGCAGGTAATTATTACCCGAAAAATTGAATTCTGAACTTTTTAAAATTTCAATGTGTATCTTGATGATCCGGAAGGAAGTCATGCTTCAAATTCAACAATGTTTTGGATTTATAACTCTCCTATGGGAACATGTGTTTCAGTGCATGTGTATAATGTCTTTACTACTTGCATTCTTTCAGCTAATCAATCCTGCCGGGCTGACATTAACTTCAGGGTTAAGAACACATATGACCAAGCATGACCTCTGCAGCTCTGCTTTTCACAGAGCAGATGGATGGCAACTCTTAACCCTCTCTCCTGCTGTACCATATTACACACCATATATGCAGCAGATAAATCCTTGGGCCGAGAGACCTGATTAACTTTGACTGGGTGCTCATAGGCACCTTTGGTGATTACCCAGTCTGAGACAGTTGTAGGCTAAAAGTACTGGACAAGTAATCAACAAGTCACTGGTCCAGGTCACTGCTTAGACAATAACTACTTTAAGATGAATTGGATAAAAGGCTGAAAATATAAATGGTCCAAGAAGGGACGAGCTATGACACCAAACTGCTGACACCAAAGTACGTAAAGGATATAGCAACATGATGCGTACAGTGGTTCAAATCACAGACAATTTTAATATTCTTCATTAGATTTATGAAGTTTAATGAAGTTCAAAAGATTATGTGGACAACTGGGCATGTAGGCTTCATTACCCCAAGGGAGAGATGGCACTGTGTCAGCAATACCCGACCTTTTGGGATCCTAATCACGAATTATGTGAAATCAGTGGAGCTTAGCTTCTTCAGGTGTGATGCTCCCACCTAGTGACGGCAGGAGACAATAACACCCGGAGTGTGCTGGAATGGCTGCAGTGGTTTATATTGCTTTCGGAGCGATCTCTTTATTCTTTCTATGAGGCCTGGTTACAAGTGCCACATATCAATTGGAGCCAATATGAATGATCTGCTGGTAAGATCCCGGTCCTAAAAAACACAGGACTTCTTCAGGTGGTGACCAGGTTGTCCTTATGTTTTGGCTCATCACTGTATTGGCTATGGCAAACCGATCTCAGATCAGGGCTCAACGGAGATGTTTTTAAGCAGCGTGGGAGCGCAGTGATGCAGAATGACATATGTTCACCACTTCCGACACAAACGGGAGCATTCGCAGAGCTTGCAGCTAAGTGAACTGATACCTTGCAGGGGGTATATATACAAAAAATAAAACATATCCAAACACGCTCATTGTCATAAATCATTACTACGTTTCTACTGTGGAGCAGACCTGGATTGATGATTCTTGTAGCATATAGGCGACTGCACAACGGGACAATGAGACGACGACGATAGACAGAGCAGAAGCGGGAGAGGCTATTTTATAGCCTCTCCTTGCCACGGCTAATGCACCCGTTCTAAATAGCATGCCATTGTGTGGTGGACGGACAACCGCGTCGCCCACCATGCACACACACACCGGGTCAAGTGTCATTATGAAAATACAAGCATCCTTGCTCCATTTATGAATTGCTCGTGGTTATGTAAGCTGCCATTTCTGCCCTCATCTATTCTTTTTTATTCTCTCTTCATCTTATGTGTCACAAAAAAAGGAAGCAAGGGCAAGAAATCAGTCTGCACTGTTTCTTAATTTGCCAGCTTATCTATGTCAAGCGTGTGTGGTTTGTCTCCCTGCCTTGCTTTCTCCACATCACATTTGATTTCCGCTCTAGCTGTCTCAAAACGAACCCCAGTACACCTTATACAGATTCCTGCACAGACCCCTGTTCAGTTTTACTAGATTCCGGTACAGTTCCCTTAAATTAAAATCATATAATCTTTACCTTTGTTCTTGAGTTGTGTATTTTTTAACGCACCGTCCGGTTCAACCTTATTCCTCTTGCTCTCGGCTTTTCACCTGCTTGACGTCCGACGGGTCCTGCAGCTCAGCAAACATAACAGCCAGGTCTGCAGTGGCTTGGTGTCAATGTCATAAAAGTGCTTGTGTGTGTCCGCCCGTACGTGCGCTTCCACCAGCGGCCAGCGCGAACCTTCAACCTGAAGGAAGCTTCATCTGAGCCCTCAACATCATTTCCTCTGCTTTACAAAGCATTTCCCCTTACTGTGTTAACACATCCTCTTTTGAGTTCTCAGTGCTTCCGAATGGTACGCAAACGAGAGCTACAAGATCATCTCAGAATCCCATTAAGATCAGTGTGGATATGTGTGTGTGTGTTGAAATCCAGTCTTACCTCTAGGTCTCCTGTGTGCTTGATCCTTCGTCATTCCATCCTGCTGTGCTCTGTTGTCTCCCCCGTCGTCCATGCCAGAATTTCAGCGATCTACACACCCTCACTCTTTTTGTTCCCCTGTCTCGTTTCAGTCCTCCATGCTTCCTCGTCTTTCATGCTTTGAGACGTGGCTGGTGTCTAGAAGAAAACAAGAAAATCCAGCCTTTTCTCTGGCTTATTGTGTCCCCATCCCGTTCTTCACTGTCTACCGAGGCAGGTTGATTTGTATCTTCTCTCTCCGACTCCCTCGGACTAGCACACTGCCTGGCTCCCATTCACATCGCACAAGGGCCCCTCCTCCTCCAACTCCTTGCTCTGTGATTACATCCCCTCCCGCTCTCTTCCCCCACCTCCATGTCTTCCCATGTCTCTCTCCCTCCGTCTCTCTCTCATTGAGGAGAGAGATTGCGACACCCAGCAATGAGAAAGCTGTCTGCCATGTCCGTCTATATTCTCTCTAATCCGTTTTCCAGACTGACAGACGATTAGTGTGTCCAAATTAAAGGAAGACTCGGGCATTTTTCTAATCCCAATGCTGTGCGTCTGTGGCATGTGTGTGATTACAACAAACAAACTAACAAAGAAAAAAAAATCAACCTGTTTTTTCTGTACTTGGAAACGAGCAAAAAACCTGTTTACTCAAAATAATGTATTTACACAGGCAGCAGTACGATGCGTTCAAGGGTGCGTTCATGTGGACATTCTCGGCAACCATTGAAGATGCATTTATATGAATTGCTGGTTAGTGGGTGGGGTTTAAATTTCCACACATCGCTGGTAAACATGTATGAAACCACCCACAATGTACTAAAGAGGATTGGTTACACAAGGCTCATCAATTCAAGTTGAGATACAATTCTGTATTTCCAATTTACCTCTAGCACCATAGCCACTAGGATGCACAGTCGCCTCACAGCAAGAAGGTCCTGGGTTCGATCCTCAGGTGGACAGGTTGGGTACATTCTGTGTGGAGTTTGCATCTTCTCCCTTTGTCTGCGTGCATTTTGTCTGGGAGATCTGGTTTACTCCCTGGAAGTGAAATGAATGAGAGAAACAAATATATGTGTTTGATATTCGGCTGTGAATTGATACATCTTGAGTGGAGGTACTACCATTTCTGACATGCCTTTAACCAAGAGTGTAAAACATAATTAAAATAAATAAATATTCTAGGCGCTCTTATTGTTGCCACAGTTAAACAATGGTAACCTTAGCCAGATGTTCATGAAGTCAAGCAACCAGCAGTGAGCTCTTGTCAGGACTGCCTAATAGTGTAAACATGAAGTAAGGGAAGGTGTTTTTACTCTATACGAGACTATGTTAGAGGAAAACATTGTCTTACCAAAGCTGTTTTCATTCAGTTACATTTAATACGTATGTAAAGCAGTGTTAAAAGTGAACCGCTGGTGCTGTATTAAAGTGAAAGATTCAGAATCTTTAACAATCTCTACAAGTTCCAACTGATGAAGCTTTCTTGTCCTGTCATGATAAACCCACCTACAACCATATCATTTTGAAGCATCACATGTAACACTTGTAACACAGCAGTCTTTAGTTTAGACATGTTAATTAATTGTTTTTCTACATTTTCCGTGTCTTGACCCCCCTTTTAGTGGTCAAGAAGCCTGGGCTTCATGCCACAGCTACATTCGGGGACATTATTGATACATCCTAAAAATACTCAAACTTCTTTGGCCTCCTTAGGTCTTACTAAACAAAAAAATTAGATATCTCAAAACACAATTATTTCATTTTAACAGTTTAATTTACACTTTAACAGTTTAGAACTGTGATAAAACTAATAATAAGCTTAACAGAACTAACACTAATTAAGGAATTCTACATTGGTGTTTGTTCCCATGAGAGTGCATGGAATTTCAATTTACAAGCAACCATTTGTTCCGACTTTAGAAGTAACTTTCAAAAATGTAAGATTGTCATCTGATTTGTGCATTAAGTCACACAGGAAAACACGCTAAAACAACTTCTGTTCACACATCCAGGGTTGCCAGATCAGAACAATGGTTTCCAGCCAAAAGCTTTTTGAAAATCCACTAAAATGCATAAAAAAGCCTCATCTGGACAATTATGTGGAAAACTGCCCAACCAAAATGTGACTTATTGTTCTAAGAACGTGAGAGGAGTTTGATTACTGGAAATAACTTAGAAATAAATAGTTGTAGTAATTAGGAGAAGTTTAGTGTTTCTGTGTTATGCTTTAAATACATTAAGTCACAACAAGCTTTTTTAATGATTGGTATTTTAGACTGGAAAAGCTGATTCTTACAATTACTCAGCACCTTGATCTATAACACAAGTTTAAAAGTGAAACAGGACAGATTGGTAAAACTGACCATCATGCCCCACATG
>JAYDZG010000028.1:6549794-6562988 GCA_034509265.1 Microcambeva bendego | reverse complement strand
CAGAGAGTCTAAAACTCGGTGTTGCCACCAGTTGGCTTGGCACCACCCAAGCCAATATGATGCACAAACTGGTTCATAGTAGTGTCGGTCCCAAACCAGACTAAAAAGGAGGGTTGTGTCAGGAAGGGCATCTGGTGTAAAAGTCACAATCTGGTGTGGCGACCCCTAATGGAAGCAGCTGAAACAATTCACTTGATAACATGTTTCTTGATAAACCCTACTGGGTTTGAATCCATGCTGTTAAAACGTCAGGCTCTTTCTGGATGGCCTCTCAACTGGTGTTAATGGGGCGCCAGTCCATCACAGGGCAGACACAAAAGCACACACATACACACATTCATTTATTTTTGGAGTGAAAACTGGAGCTCCCGAAGGAACCCACACAGACAAGAGGAGAACATGCAAACTTCACACAGAAAGGACCAGGACCACCTGTCTTGGGGATCAAATCCAGTTTTACCTTGACTACAACCTTTGTACATTTCTTAGAGCATAACAACTTACGTGTTTTTTCTACCACTTTCAGAATGACACCTCCGATATGAAGCTCAGATGTGACACTGACTTTAAGAGGTGGCGCTTCTGGTCCCAGTTCCTCTACGTTGATGGACAGATCCCACACTGCCATGCTGAGGGGACAGAAGAACATTAACTTGTTCGTAATGACAAAAAATACTGAATTAAAAGTTATCCAAAGATAAAGGTAACAAAATTCATTTTACATATTATCAGTTAAATGAGGTGTAGTACTAGTTTCAACAAAAAAAATTGGAGCACTTTTAGTGTCAGATACTGTATATTTCACATAAACCTGTAATATTACTTGTAATATTATATTAATATACAAATAATATAACAGATGTGAATATAACACATTTTGCAGAAGTAATTATTGTTACATAGCTTTTACATCATCATTATAAACTAGCGCAAGACAACGTGTCGGCCATGGCGTTGTAGTCAAGGCCTTCTTAACTTCATTTTCTGCTCCTCGTGTAATACCCAATACACACTAACCACAAACACACAAAGACACAGACCATTCAACCCTCCCATTAAACACCCATTTTTATCTTTTTACCTTGTCTGTGGTACTTTAAAAACGTGTTTAAGCGGCAACGCCCTTAGTCCCAGTCTCTTACTGTCTCACTCTTTTGTGACTGTGCTGCTACTTCCTCCAATTTCTGTCTCTCTGCCTCCACACACACACACACACACACACACACACACACACACACACACACACACACATATTTAGGTTTCACAGAGGTTGTTCCTCTTTTAGATTATTTCTTAAGCGTCTAGTTCACAGAACCGAGTTTCTTTTCCTCTAACTTAAATGCATCCTGTTTTGAACAGCTTAAATACAAAAACTTCTGTCACCTACTGTCGCTAGGGCTAAATAACTCGAACAGCATTGGTGAGGTCAGGCACCGATGGTGCAGGAAGATGCCTGATACATAATTAAGTTTCAGTTCATCCCATTGGTTGAGGGTTAAGGTCAGGGTTCTGTGAAGGTCAGTAACGTTCATCTAAACCCAATTTGTCAAACCATCTCTTTATGGAACTCACTATGTGAAAGCGGGTAGAATCATACTGGAACGGAAAAGGGCCTTCCCTAAAATCTGCCCAAAGTTTAAAGCTTATTATAACTGCATAAATTAATAAAAGTTAGTTTACACTTTGTTGTAGACAGTGTGCAAAGAAAATATTCTTAAAGTTAGCTACACAGACAAATTGTGCATTCAGGCAAGATGTACCTAGGTAATAAAAGAAAGAAATAACTAATATCTAACATCACTAATGAAGAGCTATGGGGAAATTTTTAGAATATTTAAATGTACATCAAGTTTACTCAATTTAAATTATGCAAAACAGCATTTAAATCTCTCTGGGAAGAAAGGAATAACATTTTGTGATTAAATAAATATAAAATAAATGGTTTGGGTAGACAAAACTCACAGTTTTTGATAAAACAGACACACATCTATTGGCAATCATGATCCCCATAGTGGAATACAGCACTGATAGCAACACATTGAGAAGGTGCCTCTCAAGAGCAGGGACAAAAAGAATAGTAATAATACAGGAACTAATGAATGCAGCCAAATGCAAGAACATTATTGGAGAAAACCTTTTACAGAGTAAATACAAATTCAGACTAAGGCATCTTTGAACACAGCAGTGAACCAAATAATAAAACCAAAACATCATTGGATAGGCTTTAGAGCGAGTATCTGAATGTCTGTGAACCGAACCAAGAATCCAACAGGCAGTTTTTATAAAAGTGTATAGAAAGTCAGGGTTTCTGAATACTTTCAGATGGTTGATGTATACCATAAATACATGTATGGTATTCCATTACTTCTGTGTTATAATACTGATGTAATGTTGTGCTCATCGAAATTGTACAAACCTTAGCAGTGTTGGCTAATATTTTCAAAATGAAACAAGTCAGTATGAATTTTATTGCACAGTGCACAATAAACCATAGAGAACTAACCACAAATGGAAACCTTCCTGCTGCTTAGTAATCCATCTATATTATCAGTACATTACAATATATAGTGTTAACTGCTTTTAAAATTGTCTCATTAGTTTAATTAAATCCTACTGATGAGAAAGTTTGGAGTATCCTAAAGGAGTATAGATTACATTATACAAGCTAGTGGTATCACAAACACTGTGTTTTGTAGTTGTTGTTTATTTGAAGAACAATCTGATTTCCCCCACAAATTATTTTATGCCTTTGTTTGTGAGAATAGCAATGGAGTTTGATCTATTATTTTACATTTATTCGTCTTTTGGGAAAGAATTAGTGATTGATTTAGGTCAGGATTCATTACTAATGTTTGACGGGTTTGGATTCTGGTTTCATGATTTGTAAAACTTAATAATTTACTGAATTTGAGCATTTTGGTGAATGTAAATAATGCGTTTATAACATATATGATAGCCTTGGTATATAATAAGACATTGCAAAAGAACACAAAGCAACTGGGTTGATGCCAACAAGTTCCCAAACTCAAAATGGTTCAGGCTGTTGTTTTTGCTAAAACCAGAAGGTGGAAGTGTTTGAACGTAAATGTTTAACTGTATTTTGCTCTTTGAGCTGGTAAACAGTGAAGAGTGTTCTCCAACATACAGGTTTGTCAGACCGTTATAATTAATGTTACTCTAGCAACTGTGCAAATATGTCCTTATTTGATGTATTTAGTGCAGTGCTGTGCAAGTCTCGTTCTGAGGTAATAACATGCACGAGCTTTTGGCTTCTCGCGAGAATTCTGCACTAGCAGTTTGTATTGACTAGAAAAAGCGTTCTGGTGTAGGGTTCAAAGTTCTGTCGTGATTTTGTACTATATTTAAATTTGTTTTTACCTTTTTTTTGTAACTTTTTAAATAACAATCAGTTATGAATGTATAATATTAGCAGTATCTGACGAATTCTCTTTATGTTGTTATGTAGACTGTGTCAACTGATTGTATTCCAAGTCGATCACTAAAAAATAAACCCCTATGACTAAATATTGCCTGATTGCTGAACAAATGACACTGACATGGTAGTGGCATGGTAGCTCATGTTAACATTTTTCCTAGGTGTAAAGTGTATAGTTACTGACTAGACTGTTTAACAAAATGACAAAGACAATGAAATGTTGAAAACCCCAAGTGCACTTCTACATATACCACTATAACACACACTCCCATGTTATTACCACACTGGTGTCATTGCATTTCTGAAAATACCCAAATCACATAAATCACACAACAATTTCAGTGATATGGGTGTTCCTTTTTCATCCAGGTGTACAGAGAAATTATAGATAGTCTACATTTACATTGGGTGTTTTTCCATAAACATGTCATATAAATTATTTGAGGTTGTTGTACATGCACACACATATGTATGTATGTATAAATATATTAGTAGTAAATGTTGTTTTTGATACAGACACGATGAAATACTGCAGCACACGTGGAGGGGTTTCGGGCTTGGAGTTTAAGGATGTGCTGTTCTCAGGTTATGCCCCAGATGGGGGTATGTTCATGCCCGAGCAGTTTCCCTCACTGTCCCCTGCCACTCTCCGATCCTGGAGCTCTTTGTCCTACCAGCAGCTTGTGTGTGAAGTGTGTTCCCTGTTCATCCCTGAACATTTGATTCCGAAGCAGGACTTGAAAGGTATCAAAAATGAAGTGTTGGTTTATTCAAGCAAAATGCATACAAAAGCAATTTTTTAGGTTTTTACAATCCCCCCAAAATCTGCATTTATTTCAGTGCTTATATCAAGTGCCTTGTCTAAGTTTTCTGTGCCAGATGTGGTGAAGATGGTTCAATTCAAAGGTTCTCTGAACATCCTAGAACTTTTTCATGGACAGACGCTGGCTTTTAAGGACCTAGCAATGACCTGCACAACACATTTCCTTGAGTACTTTCTGTGTAAGGAAAACAGACGTGCCATCATCCTTGTGGGTTAGTAAATCTCACAGTATAAAACATCTAACTTGATTGTTTAATATTTTAGGTCTTGGTTTAGAACCAAATGGCTCGGTCCAGTTCCAGTTGCCCTTATATATAGTTTAAATGTATATCTACTCTATGTCCATTTCTGTGGTGAATGGTTTCTATTCTTTCTATACAGGGACGTCTGGAGACACTGGAAGCTCAGCCATCAGCAGTGTGTGTGAACTCAGTACAGTGGACGTAGTTGTTGTTTTCCCACATGGCCGCATCACCAAGGTGCAAGAAAGGCAAATGACCACCCATCTAGAGGATAACGTTCATGTGTTTGCAGGTCAGCAGTGAAACATCCAAAGCTGTTTAACTGGTTGGAAAATAATAAACTATTTTACCTCACATTTTTTTTTTGCTGTATAGCGGATGGAAGCTCGGATGATATTGAAGCTGTCTTGAGGAAGCTTTTTGCTGATCAGGACCTAGTAAATCGCTATCACCTGATGAGTCTAAACTCACTGAACTGGTCACGTCTTCTGGTGCAGCTCGCCCATTTTCTATATGCCTACCTGCAACTGAGTGGAGTACAGAACACAGAGGGTGATGTGCTACCAAGTTTGGAAGTGGTTGTACCCACAGGAGGGGCAGGCAATTTAACAGGTACAGGCACACATTAGTATTATTTTTTCTAAGTAATTCTTGGCAATAAGCACACACTGCTTTAACACATTCATTATTCCAGGAGTTTTTTTTCAAGTGACCCACAATTTATAGCAACTATATTAAAAGAAAATACAAAAATATGGGCTATTTGGCTGTGTGTGTAACACAAAATTCTTTTTCCTTCTCATCAGATATAACGATGAACCTTTTCATACTGAAAAAAACTTTTGCTTAAACATTGAATCTGGAACAAGGAAAAGCTTAATACTATAAACATGTGTAATAAAAGACATCTGTGGTATTACTTTCTTAAATAAAAATGTATATGTAAAATGTATATTATGCCTTTTTCTATTTGTAGCCTTTTGAGTTCAATTTAAATAATAAACTTTTATCACAGGCTAACAATAATAATAAAAATCCAACCAGTCAAGTCCATGCTTTAAAGTAGCACAAAGAAAACATTAATTCAACATCAGATTCACAATCTACTGTGTTTATCGGTGGGCCAGCTCTATTAAACATTTGAAATTTTCCAATAAAATTACACTGCAGGCCAAATTTGGTTGTAAAATACTGTTGACTATTATCTTTTTATTTTTTAATAAAATCATTAATCATTGTGTTCAATGACTATTCAGTCAATTAGCATTTTTTTGTGCTGTAGCTGGATGTATCGTTAAGAAGATGGGGGTTCCTCTGCGACTGGTTTGCATGGTGAACTCTAACGACATCATGCACAGAACAGTTCAGAACGGAGACTTTTCCATGGCGGCCAGCGTCACGCAAACTTTGGCTCCTGCTATTGATATTCAGGTACTGTTCATCCGAACAGCTAAAGCACAAAAATAGCTAGTAATCGGAAGGCTATTGGTTCAACCCATTGCCAAGTTGCAACGGTTGGTTGTTCAAATTCAATTTAATTATAAGTCTCTTTGGATAAAAGCTTCTGCTGATTGCACACAACGTAAATGTAAACGATTTGTCTTTTTAGGACCCTTATAACATGGAGCGAGTGTTTTGGATGTTGTCCGAAAAAGATGGAGCACTGGTAAAGACGATGATGGAGCAGTTTCAAAAGAATCACACTCTTTCTCTACCCAGAACCCTCCATAAGTAGGTACGCTGTGTTATTGTGCTACCGTGCTATAGTTCAGTGTTATCTCTCCGCATAGAAATCCACAACTTGAAACTATTTGATGTGGATAATTTTATTCGTATGAATTTATAACTAATTAAATAATTGATGTGTGTTCTAATGTTCTCACCTGCTTTTCGTAGCTGTGCTCGGTGATGTCTTCGGGTTCTGTGTCTGATGATGGTATAACAGAGACCATGGTAAGGTGCTGGAGAGAAAATCAGTATCTGGTGTGCCCTCATACAGCTGTGGCTATCTGGCATCACTACCAATATCCTGTCCAGCCCCGGGAGAACAGGTTAAAACACATTTCTACACACATTTCTCTACATGTTTGCCAATAATTTCTCAAATATCAAAGACATACACACATAATGATATTAAATGCTGTTATTTATCCAGGTGTTGCATTGCGACAGCCTCTCCAGCCAAGTTTCAAGAGGCGGTTCAGAAAGCAGGTCTGACTGTCGACCTGCCCGAGGTGCTGAGGGATCTTGAAAACAAAGAGACTCGATATGAAAAGCTGGATCACAGGCAGGACTGGGAGAAAGCGTTAAGAGAGCGTATCAAGGCTATCGACTCGGCACGACATCAAGGAGTGCTGTTCTTTAGCTAAGTTTATGTAATTTAAATGCAATGCAAAGATATATGTGGAATAATACCTGTAATACAAATAAAAAATAATATTAACAAATAAAAAGAATATGGCCCTTTTTTGCTTTTAAAACAGTATCAGTACTTTGTAGCATGAATTCCGAATGGTATTGGAACAGTTTTCTTAAGCTTATGATTTCAGATCTGATGACTTTTATATATGGAAGTACCCATTATAAAGTATGAAATCAGCAGCACTGTAGCAAAGGAAGCCTTATTGGAATTAGGAAGCCCAATGTGTGACAAGAAAATAATCACTGTATATTACAGTCTATCTGTAAGAATGTGTGCCTTTTCAGTTAGTGGTCTGCATTTGGGCTGGCAGTTGTAGCCTGGTGGTTAAGGTATCAGACTGCTACTGTTTGGCCCTTGAGCAAGGCCTTTAACCCTCAATTGCTTAAAAATAAAATAGATGTAAAAAGGGTGCTCCAATTATAATTTAATTCTAAGGTAATTCTAAGGTGTTCACTGTGGAAGCGGTCAGAGGTGCATGTAGGCCCTGGGGATCGTCCACACCAAACCACATGCAAATAGAAATGGACCTCCCTCAAGCGTACACTTTTATCAATAGGTGGGCAAAAACAGACAAAGTAAGTACATAGTTAGGACGGGTGTTGACATACACTTGCATGGTTATGCAACAAAAAATAATACAAACAATAATAATTAAGGAAACTTGTACAATTGCCCTCTAATGGGGCTTTACAACCTGACAGCAGTAAAAACTCCCCACTTTGTGTGTATGTATATATTCTGTCTTCACATGTTTGATGGTATGATTGTAAATTTGACCTATTGGACTCAAAGATAAGCAAGGCAGGATGATCAAATCGCTATACAAACACCTGCCATGTTAAAACAATCCTCATTTTTGAAAATGATTATACAGGCGTGTAGGTCTGTATAACCAGTCAATAAACAGGCGTCCATGTTCTCGTGTTCTCAAAAAAACAATGGTCAAAGATTAAATCATGAAAAACCCTCCCCCTATATATCCAGAAACCATTGCAGAAGCTCTTGACAAGCTAAAATAATGTAATTCATTCGATGTGATGACAGAGCTGTTTGAGTGTTTAAGTTGTAGATAAGAAAGAGAACATTGTTTCACAGAGCCATACAGAGGCAAAAGTACATCCATTGGTAAGTTCGTCAGTTCATGCTACTGTACAGGATACTCTGCTTTGACTGGCAGACAGAACTATTGATGTAGACTATCCGCTGAAACAACACAGACATGTAGTACAAGATAAATTATTTACGAACTGATGGCATCCAAACTGTACGATGTCTCAATGGTGAGGGATACAGAGAAAAATACATGGTGCCAACATGTCCTCTTGTGGGCCTGCATGAGCTACATTTCATTGACGGTATCATTAACACACAGCCGTGAATTCATATACTTCTCTATATTGAAAGAGAAGATGGTCCTATCACCTCATGCCCACTTTTCCAACATTGGCCATGTATCCTGATCTGAACTCAGTAGAAGACCTATGGGAATTCTGAAGAGACAAGTAAAGCATCACTCTAGAAGAGGTCATCTTCATTGACTTTTATTGTTTCAAACAGAATCAACATAATACGAGCATATTCATATCTCCATCTACAAGATTCGATTTTACAAACTCTGTACAAAGATTGTCTATGTTTAATTCTTTTTTCACTATCAACACACTAGGGTTCGGCCCTCGTAAAGTTAGGCCATCACTGCAGGTTAAACTTATTGGTAAAGTCTGTAGTTTGTCCAGTGGAGAAGTTTCAGCAGGAGGTCTTTGCCGTTGGCAGGTAGACTCATAGCCGGTGTATCGCCTTCGCCTTCCAGACAGGACTGATCAATGCTGCAGCTCTCTGATTCATAAAATGAAGCATATATCAGCTCAGAGCAGTTCCATTAAGAATAGGGGTGGGGCGAAAAACTGGGACTGTTCTGGAGGGCCGGACCAGTTAGTTGAGCTTATTTCTGCTCAGTTATTTGATCTGTTTATCTGTTTATATGTTACAATAAAAAAATATGACTTTCACTTTGATTGCACTATGATTTTTGTATCATTTCTAATCACACTGGTCCAATTGGGGATAACCAAATGGACACTTATGCACCCAAATCAGTGTGCATGATTTATTCCCAGGCAACACACAAAGAAAAAATAATTAGAAAACTATAAAAGCAGTAAAAACAATGATGCCATTTCCAATACGTTTTGGCTGTTGTTGTCTCCAATCACCCCTAGGTGGGAGCCTAAAAAATCACTTATATCATTATAAGTGTATGGAAAGTTTTGATTGCAACTAACCTGAGTCACAACAAACACCCGGTGCAGAACAACGACCCTGTCCAGAACCACAGGCTTTTCCTCCTGCCTCACATGGAGAGGGCACATAGTCTTCCTCCATGCAGCGCATGGCATCTAGAGTGCCCACCAAGCAGCCTATTTCCTCTCCACAGCAAATGCTAGGACCAAAGCATCGGCCCTTATCTCCAGGTCCGCAAGCCATACACTGTAGACGGACAAAATGGTTGAGTTAACATAAATTATATAATCATAATAATAATGCATTTTCATTACCCAAGCTAGAAGTAAACGTTTGTTGATCATTCAATCGTGTAATGTCAATGCTTATGTAATGACCTGGCACCCTGTCCAGAATGGAATTTGTCCTTTGTTAGATGATAAGCTTTAAAACCACCCTTAACAAAATCAAAGCTTGTAAACATGTTGAATACATAAAAAATGGTTTCAGCAGCAGCAATGTGTCCACACAAACCTGCCGAGCAGGGACATCCTGCACAGCCCTCTTTCCACCAATGGGGCAGTTAGAGATGTAGCATGCCGCACACACTGACAGCAGGCACATCAGGTAAAAGGCTGAGAATTGTGTTCCAGACATTTCTGCGACAGTATAAAAACAATGATCAGGTTAAAGAAAAGATATCAATGAGAATTTTCTGTATTGGTACTCGTTCCTCACGCGGGGCACCATGTCATTTGAAAGAAGTTTTGTTTGAGTTGATAGGTAATAATTACATGATGGTAATAAATTCCCAAGCTCTTCAGTGTAACAATATCAGAAAATAGTGCTATGTGTCATGTCACATGGGTGATTGGTTCTGCAGCCTTTCTTACAATATCACTACATTAATAATGACAACCCCATAAAAATGTTATTGATATGTTAACATTAATAACTCACACTATTATTATTATAGCTCCTTGTTGAGGAGCTGCACATCTTCCTCGTTAAATGAGTGACCACTGGCTTTCATATGAGTGTAAACCATGAAGTCTTTCCAAACTTGGTGTCCAGATGAACTGATCCAAACTTTGTGGATTAAGACCATCGTTTAAATAGATCTGGAATACTTGTTATATACATTTAAAAGGATGGAATTTGTCTTGAGAATCTGGCTGTTGGTCAGCCAGGCATTTACATAGATATGATTGGCTATGTCTGAGAGGGATCTCTATCCTAATCGATAAAACCAGCTATTGTTAAAATACACTAAGTAATTTTACAAAAGAGTAAAACACAGATTAATACTAATACTGAACTAATGTTAAAAAAGGTCCCATGAAGAATCATTTACTCACCTACTAAGTCTGACGTGAAGATGAGACAATGGCTTTCAGTGTCTTTATGTGATGCTCCTTTGTAAGCCTTGAGCAGTTCCTTTATATACCCTGATGGGTCTTTCGGTACGTGAGGTGACGATATAACTGCCTATAAAGGTCAGTCAAATGACCGTAATTGGCCAGATATTAATTATGTGAACTGATTAGGGCAGAAGACCAGTCACTTAGTGGTCCAGTAAAAAAGCCGTGACCATGCATAGATTTTCTGAAAGAACAGGAAATTTAGGAGTTTTTTGGCTTTAAATTCAAAAGACTTGTTTAATTAAACATAAACATATATAAAAAACCCAAAATAAGCTGGGACGAGTGTATGTTAACTACTGTTTTACATATTTGTTTGTTAATATTTCTTTTAAATCATTTGTCCATTGAGGAACTACAATGAGATTCAAGCACATATTCTGTGTCCATGAGGCCATGCTATTGTAGTGCATGCAGAATGAGGCTGGCATTGTCTTGCTAAAATAACCATGAACTTCCTGGGAAACTTTGATACCAGGATGTCTCTCTAAACTCTTTATATACAGCACCATGATGGATTTTGGTCATTAAACATTTAGAATAGAACAGAATGCCTTTATTTTGTCATTACACATATACAGATGTACAGTACAACGAAATTCTTTTCTTCTTGTTACTCCACATTAACCCGTGATGTGAGGGCCTGTGATACCTCGTGATGGACTGGTATTAGATTTCAGCCTTCGTCCAAGCGTTCTCAATTAGGATCCAGACCCACTACATCACTGACTGAAAAGAAGCAATTTGTACAGATTAATTATTTAATATGTCTTAAATGAATTGGATGTGCTGCCGTATGCACCGTAAGAAAATTTAAATAGCTTCAATTTTTTATACGTATTGAGTAATTGTATCAAGGCGAAAATTCTAATCTTCTAATTCATTTTAAACCAGATTGTCCTTAGGTCATTCACTAACAATGACTGTCATATTTCTCACACATCTCTAATTAAGGTGTAATATGGAATGTGTCAAGAATTAACAATCATGAATTTGATCCAAGTGACCCCAATTTTTGACTCTATTTTAAGGCAGCATGGTCCAAGCTTCAAACACTGTTAGACATGACTTGGAGTTAAGGAAGGGGCTCAGTGCAGGGCAGTGGTGTTTCCTACACCAAACTCAATAAACCTTGTCTTTATGTACTTCACTTCATGCACTGTTGATCTACCTACCTAACCCCAATCAACCCACCCACCCACCTACCTTCCTACCTTCTAGTAGTCGGTTGTGTTCTGTCAAAAATGGGAAGCTCATAGTCGGCTCATTGTATTTATTTAAACATAAATTCTGCCCTCCGTTCCTTTTCAAGAAAATGGCCTTTGATTCAATTGTACCAAGTAGGCGATACTATAAGTGTGTTTCATTTACACAATGAACAATGTAGGTTCATGGTCAAGTAATTTCACCAAGCAAATACCAAGAAATGGGTTGAAGTTTGTCTTTTGACTTGGGACTGAAGCTCCCAGAGATTAAAGGTATAAGAAGTTAACTTCATTGAGTGAGTCAATTTGTGATCAGTAGCTGATTCTGAACGAACTCGTCTTTGAGATGAACGTGTTCTAACACAACTGTACATATTTGACCATTTAATCTTTGACATTTTCCCTTGCAGTTTTAGATCACCAAGGCTACCGACCTCTCTGAACTTAACAATTTAATATCTGATTTGGTGGCCATATAGTGTCAACATGCTTTGCTTTTGGCAAATAACAGAAATAAATTCAGGTAGTTAATATTTTTATTCTTTTTGGCTATTGATTTGTTTATTACTTTTTGGAAACTCGGTTTTTAGGTTATTCTAAAAGAGCCACCTTAACTAGGCTTACATACCAACTAAATTTCCCATTTGGAACCTGTCTACACCACGTGAATGTGGAACCTATGTAACATACACAAATGAGATGTAAACAAGGTGATACTGAAGGAAAAATCAGTGCCGTTCTGAGGCACAAGTAGGCAGTCAAATGGACCGAGGAAATAAACAGAAGGAAAAGTTTAGGTTTTTGTTAATTATTATGATCATTAAACAATATATATTTTTTCAATTACCAGCTTGACTCATTTTACTGCAAGTAATTAAGTAAATGTTCAATAGGCCATTACAAGATAAATGTGTGCTGTTTTATTGGTTAGATGTTTGTGAATGCCATATTCTGTCTATTATCTACAGATGCAAGTAGAAATAGTAAAAATAGTTGTTTTCGAAAGTGTTCATTTACCATTACACTTTATTTGAACACAAGAACAAAACTTTGCCACTTAGGTAGTGCAGTGGTTTACTACAATATGCTAGCCTGGTATGAAGTGCCATTAGCCGTACACTGTAAACCCTGGTCGAAATTAAGCCATTAGTAATGGCGGATAAATAATAAGGGTGGCACATGGCCATCCCACAACAGGAAGGGTCTTGGCTTGATTCCTGAACCAAGGTGGAAAGGGTCCTTTCAGTTTTTCTCCCTGTGTCCACATGGGTTTCTTCTGGTAGCTCTGATTCCAAAGACATGCAGGCCAACTGTAATACTGTAACTAAAAATACCCTAAATAAATGTATGTATGCGTGTGTGTGTGTGTGTGTGTGTGTGTGTGTGTGTGTGTGTGTGTGTGTGTGTGTGTGTGTGTGTGTGTGT